>OY294053.1:5233214-5265480 GCA_958510825.1 Brachypterus glaber
TATAGCTAGGAGCGCTATAACACACATACCAAGCAAATTATAATCGCTTATTATATAAATACAAGGCTTTCTCTTACAATTATGGCAGTCAGTGTAAAAATTTATATGAAATACTTTAATTGTTTAGTGAATAATAAAATATAACAAATAGTATGGCATTGGTTCGAAAGTCAATTAAAGCCGGTGGTTCCCTCTACTACTAGCCCACACAAGTCCTGGACTTAGGGGTTGCTTAATTAAGTAGAATAGTACGAGGTTAAAAACAAACATAAAAAAAAAATTTATAGCTTAAATAGATTTAATTATTGTCCGTGCTAATAATTTTTATAATATAATAAAATTTCTGTAAATTTATAATAGTGCCTGTAATAAATATAATCGTGTCTGTAATATATATAATCGTTTCCAATTTATTTTTAACATTATTAGTTATTGTGTCCCTTATAATCTATAGCTTAAATCACTATAATTTGCCACTGTTACCAAATATCTTATAATGTATAGCGCAGAGCCCACTAATTTCTTTCCGTGTAAGAATGACTAAAAGATCTAAATCACTAATATTTGAAAATTACGTAACATATGTTTAATAAAATAATATTGTATGACGTACATACATTTGGCGGTTTTAAATTTTACAAGTTTGTTTTTATCATAATAAATTTTAAAAAGAGTGCCGCCCCAAAATGGGGGCTAATATCCCTGCTAGCCTCCGTACACCCACATTATGAAAACAAATTCGCGCGCGCGTGCCCTGTCAAATTTTTGAGGTTGCCGAATCAACCCTCTGTGTAAAACATTCTGGCCCCAAACATTTTTACAGCACAGGCCTCTGAGTCCCATAAACTGAGACCCACATACATATAAAAAACTATTTTTGAAATGTTTATATCAAATTTAAAAAAGTATTTCAATAATTTTACTTTACTATGCTGAGCCCCAAATTTTCAGTGCGGGGCTGCAAAAATGTTAAAAATTGAATTTATTTATTACACAGGCCCACAAAACAAAAAAACGTTGTCTGTGATGGGGTTGAGACCAACCAATTCTTATGTATTTTGGGATGCTGAACACGAATCTGTCATAAAAAAATCACTTCATTGGCTCATTTTTTTGATACACTGAAAAAACTGTCTAAAATGGTAAAAAACTTATATTATTGCAATGTAGCGAAAAAATGAGCCCATAAAATGCCTTTTTTATGACAGATTCGTGTTCACCATCCCAAAATACATCAGAAAAGGTGGGTGTCAACCCCAGCACAGACTTTTTTGTGCTGGGGTGAGACCCACCTATTCTTATTTGTTTTCGGATGCTGAACACGAATCTGTCATAAAAAAATCACTTCATGGGCTCATTTTTTTGCTACACTGACAAAACTGTCTAAAATTGAGAACATATCATCTGCAATTTCAGTGTAGCAAAAAAATGAGCCCACGAAGTGCCTTTTTTATGACAGATTCGTGTTCAGCATGCCAAAATACATAAAAATAGGTGGGTCTAGACCCCAGCATAGACAATTTTTTGAGGTTCTATGTTATCAGAGTTGGATAGGTAACTATTTAAAAAAGTTTTAGTATTTAGAAAAAAAAGTTAAATTTATATTTAATGTACTTACATTAAAAAATAAATAAATATCCAAAAGCCTCGAGTGGGATACACTATAGTGTAAAAATACACAATACACACTAAGTCTTGTATTAATACACGTGCAATACACTTCTCAAAACTTAAAACAAAGAAAAAATCAGGAGCAACCTACAACTTAAGCAATCTGTATAAGAATGAGTAAAATATTTAAAGCACTATTACTTTTATTTGAAAATTACGTAACATACGTCATACACACAGTTGCCGGTTTTAAATTTTTCAAGTTTGTTTTTATCACAATAAATTTTAAAAAGAATACTGCCCCAAAATGGGGGTTTATATCCCTGCTGGTCTTCGTATTTGGGGTTACTGAATCAACCATCTATGTAAAAAAATCTGTCCCTATAGGGTATAGTATACTAAACATTTGAACAGCACAGGCCTCTCATTTCCCATAAACTGGGACCCACAGATCTATTTCAAAAAGTTTCGGTATATACTAAACATTTGAACAGCACAGGCCTCTCATTTCCCATAAACTGGGACCCACAGATCTATTTCAAAAAGTTTCGGTATATTTAGAAAAAAAAGTATATAAATATTTATAAAAGAATTGGGTACTTACGTTTAAAACATAATTATTTTCAAAAGCCTCGAGTTCAATACACTTCTTAAAACTGAAAACAAAAAATATAACGAGTGATGCACCGCCTTTTGCAGTCTACAAGCGAATGACAAAGATTTAAATCACTACTGTCTACGTCCCAAATGCAACTCGGTCTTTCGCGCCAAATTGTGCAGATATATTAAATCTTTGGTTTTTGCTTGTTTTGGTTTTTTCTGCAAAAAACAACAAAACAACCAAAGCAAAAAAAAAACACCAAAACAACCAAAAACCAAAGATAAATTAAATTTCACAATTTGGAACAGCGCGAAAGACCGAGTTAAATGTGGGACGTAGACATTATTTAAATCACTGACTTTATTTAAAAATTGCATAACATTATCTTATTCGTCATACATTGTTGACGGTTTTACATTTTTTAACGGAAAGGACAAGCACCTAAATGCAGCTCTCTGTGCAGGAGTTTGTTTTGGTTTTTTCTTGGTTTGGACTTTTTTATTTTTAATGAGGGGGCCTTGGTTTACGTTAACGTTGGTTTGGCGTCTGTTTGGTGTTTTTTTTTTTTGTAAAAAAATGTTTTTTATTTAAAATAACATATCGAAAAACGGTCAGCGCATGCGCAGTTTATCAAAACGCTGCATAAAGAGCTGGGAAAGGGAGTTCGTGTGGTACATCATTTTAAAGCTCATAAGATTCTCTCATCGACCATGTATTTTTTATTTGTTTTAAGGGTTTACAAAAGTTTTGACGGGAATTTTTGTCAAAATTTCTTAAAAAAACAATTTTTGTTTAATGATTAATTTTATGTTACAAAAACGTAAATTAAGCTCAGTTTAAAAAATTAATTAAAAAGTTTTCTGAAGTACTAGTGTGGTAAAAACGTGCTATGAAACGAGTGCTTTATACTATTTTTTCCATTTTGCTCTAAAATTTAAAAAAACATTTAAATTGTGCGATTTAGGGATTTTTGTTTTGGGTTGCCATTACAATTTTCGCTATGTTTGATATTCATAGAACAAACGATATTTTGATATCTTTTATAGTCAGCAAGTTTCGTTTTTATCGAATGAACATTAATCTTAATTTTGGGGGTGGACATAAATAAAACTCACACTGTATATAATTTTTTTATTCGAAAAAACCCTTAACGCGGCTCTCTAACAACGCACTTTAATAAAAAAACTGCACACGGTTCAGTTCAGTTCCATCAAAACAAAATATTTTTTTGTTATCAAAATGCTGATATTCCAACGCCCTACAACTTATGTGGTGTATAAATCAATAGATAGCAAATCTTAGTTTTTAAGGGCTAGAATCTATGTTACAACTGAAGTTTTCAGGCTTTAAACACTCTTACAATGTAAAATGGGGACCCAGTTAACCAAATTGACCTTATGGTTTTTCACCTGTGTGTATTCCAAGGTGTTTAGTTAGATTCGATTTAATAGAAAATGATTTATTGCACTCTAAACAAGTATATGGTTTTTCACCTGTGTGTATTCTAGCGTGATCAACCATATGACTTTTTGTATGAAATGATTTATCACAATATGAACATGTATGTGGTTTTATGCCTTTGTGTATTCTGATGTGTCTAAATAAATTTGAGGTATTAGAAAAAGATTTATTACAATATGAACACACATATGTAGGTTTTTCACTTTTATGTATTCTAGCGTGATCAACCATAAGACTTTTCGTGGAAAATGATTCATTGCAATATGAACATGTATACGGCTTTTCACCTGGGTGCATTCGAAAGTGTTTAATCAGACTTGATTTTTGCGAAAATGATTCGTTGCAGTGTGGACATGTATGTGGTTTTACACCTTTGTGTAATCTAATGTGTCTAAACAGATTTGATGTATTGGAAAATGATCTATTGCAGTATGAGCACATATATGGTTTTTCACTTGTATGTATTCTGGTGTGAACAACCATAAGTCTTTTTGTGGGAAATGAACTATTGCAATATAAACATGTATATACTTTTTCACCTGTGTGTATTCTAAAGTGCTTAATCAGACTTGATTTTTGCGAAAATGATTCATTGCAACTTGAACAACGGTACACTTCTTTATCATACGGTATTTTATCTTTCCCAGAATCTGGATTGAATTTACATGAAAAGCTCTCTTCTAATACTTTTTCATTTAAAAAATATTTTTGTTCTTCAGTTGCGTTTTCGTGCTTATCTTCCATCAAATTTGTATTTAAATTTTCCGCAGATGGTTTGCAGTCATTTTCTTGACACGAATCATACTCTTTTATCTCCAATTTTATACTCTCGTTAACATTTCCTAGTATTTTATGCTCAAGAGGCTGTATGACAATTAAACTAGCAACCTTTTCTTCATCTTCTTTGTTAGAAAGCTCCTCAGTTTCAATTTTTATATCATTACATTTTTTCTCAATCAGTTGTATTTGAGATAAAATTTTATCCAGGACAATTTGTTTTTCATTACAGTCACGTGTAAATTTATGAAATTCATCGATCCTAGTTGTGCATTTCTGACAAATGTTTTTCGGTAATCTATCGTTTTCATCAAACTGTAAAAAAAAAATTATTGTATAAGTAAACTGTACAGTTTCAAAGTCGATCGGATTATTCGTTCTTGAGTTATCGTGTTCACAAAAATCGTGACATCGGAGAGACAGACGGACGGACGGACATTTCAAAAAAAAAAGTTGCTGGCGCTGTGAATAATATAGGGGAAGTCAGGGTTAACTGGGCCAAAGGGTTAACTGGTCCACCTGGATTTTATCAACTTTTTATATTAGTATTGGCGCCTTAGGGCAAATTCTAGTGATATTTAGTTAGTAGTATTGTTTAAAGTATTATGACAGACCGTGTTGTCCACGTGTAAGTTGTAGTAAAGAAAGTTAATTATTATGATGAAAAGTGGGTATTTACCTTAACTTTTATTTTTTAATTAATACTTTTTTATTAATAGGAGGATCTAGACTAATATTTTACCTAATATACTGAGTATTTTATTAATTATTCTGCATAATTTCCGCCTTCTAATATCTTATTAAGTAATAAAATTTTATGATTTTATTCAGTGGTGTCACTGGTTCGGGGTTAACTGGACCACTTATGTCAATATTAATTAGTTCGGGGTTAACTGGGCCATGTCCAGTTAACCCCGGACCAGTTAACCCTCAGATATATCTAATATTTTATATATTATGTTAAATGTCTATTTTTATGTTAGAATTAAATTTTATTTGATTTCAAATCGTTTTTATTCACAATAATTACAATACAATACATTTTTGTTAGTGGACCAGTTAACCATGAGAAGTGGTCCAGTTAACCCTGCCCTATGGGGTTAACTGGTCCAGCGGGGTTAACTGGTTTATCGTTAATAACTTTTTTTATATAAATAATATTTGTCTGAAGTATTAATATGTTCTATATATGTATAGTATTAATCTACCTTTTGCTATAGAAAATATTTGAAAATTGTTTACAGGGCTTTCAAAAACTCGATATAAAAAAAAGCGGCCAAGTTAACCCCGACTTCCCCTAATAATAAACCAAAAACATTTAACAACTTACCCTAATATCTAAATATAAGAGCAGTAATTCCGAAATTGAAGGATTCCTAGCATAACCATGCTCATTTTGGGTGTTTCTAAGCATACTAACATTTTTTAACTCTGTTTCTGCAAAGCATGTTCTGCATATTTTGTCAAAATCATCAACACTCATGTATTCCATTTTAGACTCAACAAAACAATATTATTTTATTTAAACTCACAAACGAAATACCAATTTAATAAATTAATAGAACATGAAGTAATTTCCTTGTTCAAATCCAAAATAATCGATTAATAATTTACCGCAAGGAATAAGACGCCATTGTCAACATAATAGGATATCTGAACTATGAATCGTTATGACATTTGAACTACTAGGTTTAAAACTTGAAGTGTCTCCGGTCACGTAGGTTTATAAATCGTCCCGTTAAGGAAACGGAACAATAACACCAGCACACAAAAAAAAATAATTGTCTGTACACCGGGCGCCACCTATCTACGGGCATGTTTTTCGACCCGCTGAATACGAATTTCAAGTCAGTTTAGGCCGTCCAGCCTTCAATTTCGAGTAAAAAATTTTTTTTCTTGCTAAAACATCGAATTTTCGCTATTTTTTGGGGTTTTTTGCAATTTACTCGAAATTGATGATTTTTGCCAATATTGCCAAAATAGCAATATTGCAAAAAACTTTTACCTCAAAAAGTAATTTCAGACCAATGTTTATGAAGGTGTCATCTTTTTGTTTGTTTATTTTCTAACAGAAACGCGATACAGCTTTGTGGTGTAAAATGTAGATGTCGCTAGTCGACTTTCAGGCTACCTAGTAGCGATGTTGCGTAGTTTCCACCTTATCATGAATTTAAATCATTATACTTAAAAATGTAAAAAACTTTATTGTGTATACTATAATTATGTTTAATAATATAGTATATTTAAATCTATTAAAATTAAACTACTAGTTCATATAAAACTCATACAGAACTAATGTTTCTTAAAATTTACAATAAAATACCTATCCAAAGTATATGTTTCCAATCGGCAACACTGTACCCCTGTCAGACATTTTACGACATTAGACTGTGAGTTTACACATTCTTTCTCTCTCTTTACGCGTACTAAGTGTAAACAATAGTCACTCCCCACCAGCCCCTCACCCTTGTTGGTTCACGCTTCAAACAAAGCATACGATAGGTTTCATCATGTTCCTTCTTGAGGTAAAAGTTCTTTGCTATATTGTTTACGCACGTTACCCCAGTTGGTACAAGTGTCCCTAAATAAGAGAACTGCGTAACCTGAGACACATATTTTTACAAGGAGTAGTTCAAATGTCCTATTATGCGTATGTGTTGAGTAATGGCGTCGCGTTTCTTGCTAGGCTGTAATAAACTGTTGTTTTAAATCTAAAATGGAATATATAAGTGTCGCTGATTTTGATAAAATATGCCGAACGTGTTTTGCAGAAACAGACTTGAAAAATATTTGTTTGCTTGAGGATACTCGAAATGAGGAGAGTTATGCCAAAAAGCCTTCCGTTTCGGATTTACTGGCCTTATATTTCGATATTAGGGTAAGTTATTTTTTTTTCTTTTGCACAAGGTACAGATTTATGCCTGATTGGACAAGAAATTGGTTAATAGTAATTATATACCAAGGTAGAGAAGACATTTTTATAGCCGAGCGTATTAATTCCCGAGCTGCGTAGCAGCGAGGGACTTAAGAGTGTGAGGCTATAATAGTCTTATCTACCAAAGTTTATATGTTATGGTCTGTTTCATCAAGCAAGATAGTAAATTAAAAGTCACACAGTGAATATTTTCAAAACAGATTCGAATATAGTTTGACGCACGGATCTGTGGCTACGGGAAATATGTTTGGAATATGTGTGCAAGTGGGAGGCCCGTTGCGTGCACGCACGCCTTGACGGAAAGAAAAGAGCGCGAATGATTCCTCCCCCTGTCGTGGGAGACTTTCATGCAGAGAACTATATTGGATGTGCGAATATACTGCGTAGTTTATTTTATAAAATATAACTATATTCTATACACAAACATATACTATACAAACCTGTTATAAAAATATTTACTGTGAATATTTTACTATCTTGCTTGAAAAAACAGACCATAGTTTTTTCACTACTAGCACTGTTTAACTATTTTTATTCAAATAATAAAATAAATTATTAACATCGTACGTTGGCCTTCGGGCGGCCAATGTAGGACTGATGTCTCCTCAGTATGTAGGCTCAATTAGGGTTGGCCAACATAGGTCCAATGTAGGAAACATTGGCACGCCAATGTTTGGCCAACGGGCGGCCAACGAACCAATGTTTGCTGGGATCGCCCTAATGTATATATTAAGGGGTATCAAATATGTTGCTGCTAAAAAAATTAAATCACTTTACCCTCTCCTACCCTAAGTTAATTTTATTACAAATGTAACCTAACCCTCAAGTGAGGGCTTGGTCAATCACTTTTTTTTAATTTGATAATAAAAAACCTTGTTTTCCATTTAATTTAAGGGTATAAAAGAGGGGTTGCTATTTAAGTTTTTTAGGTTGGGGGAGTGGGGGCAAAGTTATTGCAAAATATATCGGGAAACAATTGTTCTACCCCAATATAATCAAGTTATCCCACTCCAATTGGCATAAAGATTATAAGATTATCAAAATATGTACCAGATTTCCTTGTTCTATAGATATTAGTGGCTGTCCATATATTACGTAACGCAATTTTTCAAAAAAATTGACCCCCCTCCCCCCTGTGTAACGCGTAACAATATAAAATTTTTGTTTCGCAATAAATTTAACTGTATTCTCACTATTGATTAGTTTTTCTCGACAAAACAAACATGAACCTAAAATATAGTATAACATTAAAAAAAATTTACATGAAAAAACTTTAAAAAAATATTCATAATCAATATCAAACAGGGAAAAAATACTAGGTACCTCTTTTTACACTGAGTGTCACATACAACACGTATATTGTTTATGCACAGGTACACAAAATAGTACACACATTGGTGTTCTGTGAGTACACATTCCGCGCGAAAATGTATCATCGCCGATGATTCATTGGCAAGATCACGCAAGAACAGGGCCGTAAGATTTTTTTTTAATATCAATGTCAACAGTTTTTTTACTGATTCCAATATTATTTAAATATGCATAGTTCCGTCAATTTTTGTGTGAAAAAGGGAATTATGGGCCACTAAATAGTTTTTTATGTTGAAATAAAAATACATCTGCCAAGCTTAAAAATAAACATTAAATTTATTAAATTCCGTTACGTAACGTTTACCTAGACCCCCCCTCCCCCTGTCACAAACTGTAACAATTTCTCTGACCCCCTCCCCCCTAGGCGCGTTACGTAATATATGGAGAGACCCTTAAGTTATTTAGAAAATAGTTATAATCAAAAATTAACAAACAAAATTATAATTTTTCAGTTTGATGAACATGAGAACCTTCCGAAAAATATTTGTCAGGGATGCACAACTAGGATTCTTGAATTTTATAAATTTACATGTGATAGTTATGAAAAACAATTGGCACTTGAAAAAATATTGAAAGAATCAGTTGAGGAAAAATGTAATAATATAAAAATTGAAACTGAGGAGCTTCCTGACAACGATTATAAAGAAAAAGTTACAGGTTTAATTCACAAAGAGCCAGAAAATTTTAATGAAAATGTTAAAGTGGAAATAGCAGAAAATGAGTGTTATAAAGATAATGAGTGTAAACCATGTGTGGAAAATTTAAATACAAATTTTAGGGAAAAGGTGTATGAAAATTCAACTAAAAAGCGAATGTTCAATTCTAATAATAGACAAAAATTGTTACACACAGATAAAAAACCGACATGTTCAAATACTGAAAAATCATTTTCTAAAAAAGTAAGTGTAACTAAAAAGAAAAAAATAAACACAGGTGGAAAACCATATATTTGCTCAGAGTGCAATAAATCATTTTCTTATCAAACAAGCCTAACTAGGCACAACAGAATACACACAGGTGAAAAATCATTTACTTGTTCCGAGTGCAATAAATCATTTTTCCAAAAATCAGAGTTAATTACGCACAATAGAATACACACAGGTGAAACCCTGTATACTTGTTCACATTGTATTAAATCATTTTCTGATCAAGCAAGTCTCCTTAGGCACAATAGAATACACACAGGCGAAAAACCATATACTTGTTTAAAGTGCAATAAATCATTTTCTCAAAAATCAAGTCTAACTATGCACAATAGAACACACACAGGTGAAAAACCATATACTTGTTCAGAGTGCAATAAATTATTTTCACAAAAAGTAAGTCTAATTATGCACAATAGAATACACACAGGCGAAAAACCATATACTTGTTTAGAGTGCAATAAATCATTTTCTACCCAGCCAAATCTAATCAGGCACAATAGAATACACACAGGTGAAAAACCATATACTTGTTCGGAGTGCAATAAATCATTTTTTCAAAGATCAGAGTTAATCACTCACTTTAGAATACACACGGGTGAAAAACCATATACTTGTTCACATTGCGGTAAATCGTTTTCTGATCGAGGAAGTTTTATAAGGCACAATAGAATACACACGGGTGAAAAACCATATACTTGTTCACATTGCAGTGTATCCTTTTCTGATCCAACACGTCTAATTAGGCATATTAGAATACACACTGGCGAAAAACCATATACTTGTTTACAATGCAGTAAATCATTTTCTGAACATTCAAGTCTAAATAGACACAACAGAATACACACAGGTGAAAAACCATATACTTGTTCAGAGTGCAGTAAATCATTTTCCCAAAAATCAACGTTGATTACGCACAGTAGAATACACACAAGTGAAAAACCATACCAAACACCTACAAGCAGTGCTCTTACTTAAACTTGATGTTAACCTACGTAAACAATCCACTGTCTTAACTCCATGTGCAAACGAGTTGATCACAGCAGAGACATTGATAGATTTTATACTGATATTCCGTCGTTCTTTAATGAAAGCTCAAAAAGTAAGTCTAATTATGCACAATAGAATACACACAGGTGAAAAACCATATACTTGTTTATAGTGCAATAAATCATTTTCTACCCAGCCAAATCTAATCAGGCACAATAGAATACACACAGGTGAAAAACCATATACTTGTTCGGAGTGCAATAAATCATTTTTTCAAAGATCAGAGTACACACGGGTGAAAAACCATATACTTGTTCACATTGCGGTAAATCGTTTTCTGATCGAGGAAGTTTTATAAGGCACAATAGAATACACACGGGTGAAAAACCATATACTTGTTCATATTGCGGTAAATCATTTTCTGATCAATCATGTCTAATTAGGCATATTAGAATACACACAGGTGAAAAACCATATACTTGTTTAGAGTGCAATAAGTCATTTTCTGAACATTCAAGTCTAAATGAACACAACAGAATACACACTTGTGAAAAACATATACTTGTTCAGAGTGCAATAAATCATTTTCCCAAAAATCAACGTTGATTACGCACAGTAGAATACACAAGTGAAAAACCATATCAACAAGCAGTGCTCTTACTAAAACTTGATGTTAATATACTTAATGCAAATCACTGTCCTAACTCCATATGCAAACGACTTGATCACAGCAGAGACATTGATAGATTTTATACTGATATTCCGTCGTTCTTTAATGAAAGCCTAAAAAGTAAGACTAATTATGCACAATAGAATACACACAGGTGAAAAACCATATACTTGTTCACATTGCAGTGTATCCTTTTCTGATCCAACACGTCTAATTAGGCATATTAGAATACACACAGGTGAAAAACCATATACTTGTTTACATTGCAGTAAATCATTTTCTGAACATTCAAGTCTAAATAGACACAACAGAATACACACTTGTGAAAAACCATATACTTGTTCAGAGTGCAATAAATCATTTTCCCAAAAATCAACGTTGATTACGCACAGTAGAATACACACAAGTGAAAAACCATAACAAACACCTACAAGCAGTGCTCTTACTTAAACTTGATGTTAACCTACTTAGGGCCACTTGCACCAACTTTTGGTACGGGATTATCTCAGCTAAACCGAGTTTAAGCTAAAAATGCTGAGTTCTGATTGGTCGGCCGTCAATTTAATCCAAGTTTAAAGTTAAACCATCATTGGTGCAAGTGGCCCTTAAACAATCCACTGTCTTAACCCATGTGCAAACGAGTTGATCACAGCATAGACATTGATAGATTTTATACTGATATTCCGCCGTTCTTTAATGAAAGCTCAAAAAGTAAGTCTAATTATGCACAATAGAATACACACAGGTGAAAAACCATATACTTGTTCAGAGTGCAATGAATCATTTTCCCAAAAATCAACGTTGATTACGCACAGTAGAATACACACAAGTAAAAAACCATACCAAACACCTACAAGCAGTGCTCTTACTTAAACTTAATGCAATCCACTGTCGTAACTCCATGTGCAAACGACTTGATCACAGCAGACATTGATAGATTTTATACTGATATTGTAAGTGCTCTCCGTCGTTCTTTAATAGAAACTTTTTGCCACATCAAAGCTGAGGTCAATCCTATCTCCTGGGTGGTCAGCAGAAGTAGCAGAGGCCCACATAAAGCTTTTTTACATTGGGTAGAAGCTGGACGCCTTCCTGAAGGTCCTTTTAATGATAACATGCCGCGTCTACAAAGAAAAATTTCAGTACAAGTTAAAATCTTTACGCAGTCGCTAAATACAAATTCGTGCAGATGCTTTGGCTACGCATCAGCTGGAAAAAATCTTTGCGAAGTTCTGGAAAGCCTGCGGCAGAATAAGCAAGACTTCAGTTTCGCCATCAAACTCAGTGGATCAGACTTCCGGTAAATCCGACATTGCTGAACTTTTTGCAAAGAAATGCGAAAAACTCTGTTATAGTAATAATTTTCACTATGGCCGAGCGCGCTCTCAATTTTACGCTTTAACCTTCGTAACGCAGGATGCATGCAAGTGAGAGGCAGAGTCGTCTATAGTAATTGCTGTTTGATGATGAGAGCAACTTTAGTATTATTGAAGCTGCAAACTTTAAAGCTTATATACTCCTCCCAAAAGATATTAAACTTGCCATTTTTCAGATTAAGCGTGAAAAGGCTCTGTTTGGGAAGGCCTTGCTCTGGAATACATTATACATTCAGGATTACACGATTACTCGCATTTAAGAAGTACCATAGTACTTCTTAAATGCGAGTAATCGTGTACTATAGTACTTAATAACTAAATAGCTATTTAACATTTATAATCTTAACAACATTCGAAAAAGTGAAATAAAACTTCCACTAATATTATTTTTAAATAAGTTTTTGTTTTTGTTTGTTCTATAAAATTGCTATCTCATCTTTTAGTTCACTTGGAAATATTTTATATGCCTATATTTATAAATGCAAGGATTCTGGATCCAAACGTGTAAATTTTGAAGTGATTTAATTTTAATGTGTTATATTGGCATATGCCAATCATGTGATTATACTTTAAAATAATTAAACTTTTATTCTTTGCACTCAGTTTTCATTTATTTGCCTTTGCGCACTTTAATAACTTTATTTATTTAATGGGAGTCTATGAGACTCCAGTTCAGTAATTAAGAACTATATCGTTACGTCAGTAGCTACGGGGTATAATAGAAACGTAGATTTTAGCGTGGCGTTGGTAACGATCGGCAAGATTCTAGGTGTTTGGACTCGATTCCTAGCATATAATTTAAATGAGTCAATTTAAATTTATTTTGTTATTATTTATAGTCTGGTTAATATTAGTTGTCTACGGCACTGATTATGGATTTATCAAATAATGATCAGAAATCGATAAACATATCGTGCCGTAAGCTACCGCCCCTGGAGGAATTATAGTTAATCAAAAAGTCCGTTAACAGGACTTATCAGTATTGAAGAAATCAGTGCGCTGAACGCAGCACCATAGGTTATTCGTGAAAACGGTACCAAAATGTAAAGTGCAGTATTTTAAGTATTCTAAAAATTATAATGGTACGAACGTTAAAAATATAATCGATAAATATAACCGCATGTTACACGCTGTATATCTATTTACCGCTATTTGGATTTTCTGGAATAGGGGCCCCTTCATCATTAGACAACATCAAGTCTATTACGTATCACTCAATTATATCAACCTCCCTAGCAGAGTAAGCCTATGGATTTCAACCCAATACACTAGGCAATTGCCGTTAATTTTTATTGCTGTATCGACGGCTTCGTCCGCAAAGTGGCAAACTTTAGTTTTTGTTTCAATTTATTTCATGAAAAAATAAGCAACTTGACAATACTTCAAGGAAGCCCGGTTCTTCCTGTTATAGTTCACGGGGGCCATGGCCCCCCAGGAATCGGCGACACGGAAGAATACCGTTTCTTGACGGAATTATAAGGAAACTGCGTAACGTGAGACACGTCATTTTTCATCAAGTAGTTCAACTGTCCTATTATGTTAAAGCGAATAATGGCGTCGGGTTTCTTGCTGTAAGGAAAACAGTAATTTTTTCAGCTTTAAATAGAATAATACACTGTAGTAGTATTGTTGTTTTAAATCTAAAATGGAATACATAAGTGTCGATGATTTTGATAAAATATGCAGAACGTGTTTAGCAGAAACAGACTTAAAAAATAGTTGTTTGCTTGAGGACACTCAAAATGAGCATAGTTATGCTAGAAATTCTTCTGTTTCGAAATTACTGGCCTTATATTTGGATTTTAGGGTAAGTTATTTTTTTTGTTTCGCACAAGAGGCAGATTTATGTTTGATTGGACAAAAAAATTTTTGAAATTTGCACTGAAATAACTAGGTATGTCTGTTGAATCTAGCTATCACTGACGTTTATATATAGCGATAAATCCTGGAGTGGGTTAGAATTGAGGGAAAGTTAAACTATTAAACGTTTGAATAGAATATATGCACAGGGTAACTTTCACCAGTTGACATTAGGAATTGTTCAAGTAGGTTAGGAAATTTTTGAAACTTACCGACCTCAAGACTGCGGGAATTTTTACTCAAACAAACATGGCAGACAAGTTTGAATCATGGAAGACTTCTTGATTGTTTTCACTGCGGTAATTTTTGCCTTGTTTTATTTAATAAATATGATAATAACAAAGATGATGTTTGAGGAAAAAGAGTGCCAGGTGGCTTCCAAACGAAAATGGATTTCTGCAATCCCTCAATTTGAACCTACTACTGTATCTCTTTCTCTAAAACAACTTGATAGAAAAGACAGACTGCTGTCTGGATTTATAATTCAAGGGTGTTAGCGCTATGTGTAAATGTGGTGACTTAGAGCCAATCAACAAACAACTTTTTGTCTGCTTTGGGAACGTTCAAGTATTACGTAACGCAAATTTTGATAATTCTGCAAATTTATATTTCTTTGAATGCTTTGTAGGAATTAAGAATCTCAGTACCTTAGTTCTAAACTTTATGAGCATTTAGGGTTGAATGTTCATGATATATTGCAACACATCTTCATTGTTTCATGAATGTTCAATCGTGAGTGCACATTAACGTAACTCCACCCTTCCCCCTCTTAGCAACATTTTATGTTATTATTAAAAGGGTATAGCTGGATATATATGGGAAATCTGCCCCCGCGGCGTTTTCTATGTGGACTTGGGGGATCGTTTTGGTACCAAATAAAAATAATTCAGTCAAATTTTCAGCTTTTAATCTCAAGCAGTTTTCAGGGGACGTCCATAAAATACATCACACAAATTGACCAAAATTCATACACTTCATACCCCGTTTCTCGCGTTATTAAAGGCTGTAGAGATTTTATATTTTGGCTACCCCCCTAACACCCCCCCTATTGGGGGGAGATATTAAATTGTTTAGAAAATAGTTATATTCAAAAATTAACAAATAAAATTATTATTTTTCAGTTTGATGAACATGATAAACTTCCAAAAAATATTTGTCAGGGATGCACAACTAGGATCACTGAATTTCATAAATTTACATGTGATTGTTATGAAAAACAAATTGCACTTGAAAAAATATTTAAAAAATCGATTGAGGAAAAATGTAATAATATAAAAATTGAAACTGAGGAGCTTCCTAACAAAGATAATGAAGGAAAAGTTACTAGTTTAATTAACAAAGAGGCCTATGATCATAATATGCCAGAAAATTTTAATGAAAATGTCAAAATGGAGATAACGGAGATTGAGTTATATAAAGAAAATGAGTGTAAACCATATGTGGAAAGTTTTAATGAAAATTTCAAACTTGAGATAACGCATAAAGAAAATGAACATTTTTATGAAAATGTCAAACTGGAGATAACTGATAATGAATTGTGTGAAGAAAATGAGTGTACACCATATGTGGAAAATTTAAATACAAATTTTATGAGAAATTTGTATGAAAATTCATCTGAAAAGCCAATGTTTAATTCTAATAATAGACACAATTTGTTATACACAGGTAAAAAACTGACATGTTCAAATAGTATAGAGGGTCCGCCTTTGTGAAGCTTCGACGAAATTACGCGAATCGCACGCGAACTGGTATGATCTTCGCCTTTTACCACACATTCGCAACTGAGTCACTGCAGGTTTTATTGAATTTCCAGTATACCGGGTGTCCCAACTCTATTTACCCGGCGATTTTCTCATAAACTAAAAGAGATAATCAAATTCTGAGAAAACCATCTTAAATAAGACAACTTAAGCTATCTTTTAGCACATATTTGATACTTTCAGCTCTTGAAATGTGGGCAGGGGGGCTTAGAGGGACATTTTTTTAAATGGAAAGGGGGGTCGTGTAATACATCATTTTAAAGCTTATAATATTCTCCATTTAACTATACATATTATATACTGTATATTTTTTTATTTTTTTAAATATTTTTTTTTTGGGTTTAAAATAGGTTTAAAAATAAGTATTTTTGTTAAAATTTCTCTAAAAAATCAAACAATTTTTTAAAAATTACTAATTTCACGATGAAAAAACGAAATTATACTTATAACTAATTTTAATTAACATAAATAAAAATTTACAAAAGAAACTTAAAAAATCGCATTTGTTAGCACAAAAAATTAAAAAATCAAAACCTTAAAAAAAATGTTTAAAAAATAAAAAAATATACACTTCAATAGAGAATTTTATTTGCTTTAAAATGATATATCACACGACCACCCTTTTCATTTAAAAAAAATCTCCCTTATGCCCCCCTGCCCACATTTTCAGAGCTGAAAGTATCAAATATATGCTAGAAGATAGTTTAAGTTGTCTAATTTAAGACAGTTTTCGCAGAACTTAATTATCTCTTTTAGTTTTCGAGAAAATCGCTGGGTAAATAGAGTTGGGACACCCGGTAGATGTCAAATATATCGACATATTCTTAACCTTTCTTTTTTTATACTTCGATTTATTGATGCACAACGTTGTCTAATTACGTTTTTGCAGAGCCTCCTATGATAAAGACTAATACGTTATTTTAAGCTATGATGTCAGAATATTGCGGACGACTTGTGCCATTTCTGGCCGATTCGAGCCAAAATCGGTATAAAGGGGTTTTTGGGATCGAAGATTACGAATTTTTGACTGAAATTTAAAAAACCAAAATGGCAGCGCCAATATGGCGAATTTTGGTATTTATGTACCATGCCGACTCAAAAACGGTATATAGGGGTTTCTGGGGTCGTAGATTACCAATTTTCGGTCAACATTTCTTAGATTTTTTATTGAAATTTACAATATTTAACCCCCCCCCCCAAATTGGCCCCTTAAACTTAAGATATAAAAAAAAATCCGTTATCAAGTTATTTAGAGTTGGTTTTAATTATTTTTAGATGTTTTAATTAAAATTTACAAATATTGACCCCTTAAAAAATGGCCCCCTTAAGCTTTAGATTTTTTAAACAACTTTTCTCGTTATCTACAGATTATTTAATAATAATAATTCAGTTAATACTGACATTTTAAAAAAATTTTCCATCTAGAAATTTAATTTGCCCCACTGTGTGCCGGTGTAATGATATTTCTTTGTAAAAATGTGTGCATGTCAACATTTTTAATTTTTTTTAACAATGTTCCACCCATTTTACACATCTTCAATTTTTACGCGTCGTTAGAAACGGATATCCGCGCTTTCATATATTTTTTTTGGTAGTGGTTTTAAAAACCATCTCCCAAAAATAATATTTTTTTGTAGTGCTAATAAGGGGCTACACATAAAATAAAAAATAACGTTGGTTAATTATTAATAATTTTAAAACAGGTATAAATATGTTTGACATAAATAATAAATATTTTTCTAAAAAAGTATAAAACATAATATTATGGTTTCGGTGTTTCTACTGTTGCAGTAGGTTTTCAAAATTTTAGATAGTGACCTGGAAATGGAGTGTACTCCTCCAGAAAGAATTGAAGGAGCTGCAGAGGGAGTACTTGGAAATGTGCTTCCTCCGAAAAGTAAAGACAGATATGAAAAAGCCTACAAAGTCTATAATGATTGGTGTGTTACAAAAGGTATGCATCAAAATAATTCAGAGAACGTAGTTCTTGCTTACTTTTCGGAGATGGCAAAAACAAAAAAATCATCCACATTGTGGTCCATTTACTCAATGATGAAGACCATAATAAAAATTACAGAAAATGTTGATATATCAAAATATTCACGGCTGATTGCTTTCTTAAAGCTGCAAAATACTGGCTACACTCCAAGGAAATCAAATATTTTGAGTAAGGATGAAGTTGACAGATTTATAAAAGAAGCCCCATTGAAATTTCTAGCCCATAAGGTAAGCCGATTCTTAAAATTGTAATAAATTTAGTTTTTAAACACATTTTTCGTTTTTAAATAAAAAATATATTTTTTTCCTACGATCCTCTATGAAAATGACATTTAGCACACTCTTTTGTTCTTTAGAAAACGCCTCATATCGGAGTAGTTTGATATTTTTATATCACACTCGTGTGATATTTATGTATGGAGGTTTGCCTAATTTTATTTAGATATTTACCTCGTAGATCCTACGAATTTTATTCACCTTGTTTTGTAAACCATTTTCCACCTTTCACCACATCCTTTTATATCTTTTAAGTCTTTTAATCGAAATATTTCTGTTTTTCATGTCAAAAATAGAAACTATAGTTATAACGTTACTATTTTGACCATTACTGTCTAGTCTAGACAGTCTAGATCATATAAAAATGACTTAATTTTTTATTTAGTTACCTTACATTACATAAAAAACATCAAAATACACAGTATTTTTCTTATAAAATGTAAAACGGTACAATTTTACTATCTTATATGGTAGCATAACCACAGAAATCTAATTTAATAAGCAAACTCAACTTTGCATTTATTTAGGAATAGGCAACCCATTAAACATTAAACATGTATTAAATATAAAACCAAGAAAACTAAAGCTAAATGAAAATCATATTTTCAGTTTGACATACCTACATATATAAATTTGTATGCTATTTATAATTATTTTGTGCTTTGCTTTTCTTAAAAATTAATACAAATTTGAAAATAAGAAACTTCATATTTTTTTGTGGAAAAATAGTGTACATAACTCGTTGGAAAGTCTATTTCATACACTCGTGGGGTTTCCTCACTCGCCTGGCGGCTCGTTCGTAAACTTTTCCACTCGCGTGAAATATGTCACTTTCCACATATACTATAATGAACCTAGGTCTACAGCATAAACCAACCACAACACTGCCCTGTTAAAGGGTATTAACTGACATTGGCCAATAGCAGCGTATAAAAGTTTAAATCATATACGGGGAATTACGAAGTTAAACCTGAGAACCTGGTTAAATAATAATAATAATCCTTTATTCCAGCCCAGAGGGCCATATACAAAAAATACAAAAAAAAAAAAAATACAAAACATACAAAATATCTACAAGAAAATTAATAATTAGCCAATATACAAAAGTTCAAAAGAGCTACCGTCCCCCCATTAAAACTCTACTCCAGGTATGCCATAGATTGAAACGCCATAGAATGTCACTCCTTAGCAGAGCCACAATAAAGAGGTTGGAAGATTTATACAGCCGATCGCGGAACCCAAAAGCCCGAAATCTACGAATAGCTAGGAAGCCTTTTTTAATCCCTGAAGATGTCTCTAGTAGTAAGAGACGAAACGTCGGAAAGTGAAAATCCATTAACACGGTCTAAACCCGAAAGTGAAAGTTCTTTATAGCTAGGAAGCCATTAACATGAGCCGTAGCAAACATTTCACTAGCACTAGAAAATCTCGGTATGTTATTTAAGAGTCTAAACGCATTATTATAGCACACGCGCAGTTTATTCCACCATCCCAGTGTATAATTACACCAAAGTTCGGACATGTAGATCCCTGAAACTAAAACTAGTGCTGGCCACTTCTAGACTTTCCCGCCCTTTTTAAAGTAACCCGACTGTTGTGGTTGGTATATGTCAACGAACTAACAACTATTCTCTCTAGAATACGCATTCCGTTAATATAAAGTATCGCCAACATCTCGGTTTGTTTGTATTGAATATACCAGGCCTGAACAATAACAATTACCAGTAACTGTTATTGTTGTCTCTGTTAGAACAAAGCTGTGCGAGTAAGACAGACAAATGTATATGTTGGCTACGTTTTTTTCAGTTTTTACAAATGAAATGCCTATTCTAAAGAGAATAGTTATTAGTTCGTTCGTATATAGCCTACTGTCACAGGGAAAAGTATTTTTTTGTTGGCAGCAGTTTTTAATACTTTTAAATATTGTAGGTTGCTGCAATAATTGGCATTTCTGGAGCATGTAGTAGTGATGAATTATACAAAATGGAAATTAACCATATAGATTTTTTAGAAAATGGAACACGCATAAGAGTCCCCAATACCAATAAACCTCGTGCATTTGTTATTACTAATTTAGACTGGATTAATGTTCTCAAAGAATACATAACGTTGCGTTCGAAAGCCAATATCAAACGTCCCAAACTCTTTATGCAGCTGAGGTTTGGCAAAATTACCAACCAGGCCATTGGGCATAACACCGTTGCCTTGTTTCCAAGAAAAATAGCTGTATATTTAAAGTTAAAAAATGCTTTAGGATATACCGGCCACTGCTTTAGGCGCACTGCTGCCAAATTTCTGGCTAATAGTGCAGGATATATCAATGATTTAGAGGGACAAGGATAAGGCTTTATTCTGCGCGAATGACTAACATGGGCGACTTCCATTTTGTGTCTTATTTTATATCGCGAAATTTAAATGGCCAGATTGAAATTCTATAATATAGAAATCATAGAAATCTATAATATAAAAATCATATTATGATTTCCACTAAACATGTGAGGTTGCAGATACCCTGAACCCTGAGAGCACAAAAACCTTCTAAGAAGATTCTTAAATCAAAATTAAAAAATTATTATGTCTACTCCAAAGTTTTTTATTGAAGCATTTTATTTATAAAAATTAGCTACAATTGTTTCGACCCTTGAATTTAGGGTCATCTTCAGGCTAGAAGTACAAAAACATGTAAGGAAATTACCTAATTACAAATTGGTTAAGCTTACCAAAAATAGTCAAAAAATTAAAAAAAAACAACACGGACTACATTATAAAAATACAGCTTACTGATAAAAAATTTTAAAAATAAGTTTAGGTACCGACATCTATTGGACATTTAAATTAATTACTTAAAATTTGTTAAAATAATAAAAAGATTTTTAGTATTGATATCTACTGATAAGAGGAATTGATTAATTTTCACAATTAAGAATGAAATCGAACGTATAGATGGCCTAGTTTAAAAACAATAAATTAATTTAAATATTAAAAAAAATAATTCTATGAATTACTATTTATTTAACAGGGGTTTGAGGAAATTTGTATTGGAGTTTAGGATATTATGGAATATACATAGATGTTGGAACTCTGTTTGTTCATTGATTTTTATCTTCCGGATAAAAGCGTTTTAAATTTGAGCAACCTGGCATTACACAAGACATGTTTAATAAAACTGTATGTATAGATAAACCAAAAGTCTATAGAAACAACAGTTTTAGTGCTGTGACAAAAACCCAACAAAATAACACAGTCTAGGCGAAAAATAATTCCAATTCCAATAATGGCATTTTCTATGGGATAATTTGCCAGCTCAATCTAATGTAATTTTCGGCCTGCGCAAAACCGTCTCACTCTATAGTGATGTTTGAGCAAGACGCCAAATTATAAAAAAATTATCTTTAAAATTTATAAAAAAATAGACTTTACATGTTCAACAGTTCCACGTTAAAATTTAACATCACAAAATAAAAAAAAACATAAATATTCACGATTCACTTAAAACTTTACTATTAAAGTAATATTTTCACGAAACAACATAAAATAAATCAAGTCCGGTGCATATCTACGATAGCAAGGCCGATTCAGGAATAACTCCGCCTAAGCGGCCACATCCGTCACTTACAAAGAACACGCAGCGACTAGGCCACGAAGAAGGATGACGTACAACAGTCTGAAACGTCAAAATTTATTACCAACTATAATAAAAGTCCCTAGAAATTACTAATTTTAACGGTTTCACGATTTGAAAATAACGTACAAAATGGCCGAATGTGACAGATAGTGTAAGAGAAAAAATAATGACTGCCATCAGGGTGAAACCAGAAATTCGGATGCGCAATCCTTGTTCCTCTAAATCATTGGGAGATGTAAGGTGGATTGGGGTAAGTGTAACGGCAAAAATGCTTAGTTCAATTATCTAAATTACCCGTGACTAAATAAGCAGGACAGTACGTATTTTTTTGTAGGTAACCTGGGGGTTTAGAAAAACAGTAGTAACAGATTTTTAAGTAATTTTATACCACAATTTTTTAATCTAAAAAAAAATATTTTACCATGTCGTGTGGTTTGGACTTTCCCCGCCGTTTGGGGCAAGTGTAACCACGGATGGCCGCAGACTTATAAAAACTTGGTGTATGTTACGGAGGCAAGTGAAACATAGTCCAAGAGTTTAGCTTTCATCCAAAAAAAATATCATATTTTTTATACTAAACTAAAAAACCTATAAAAAACTAACTCGTTATTTAAATATGCAGTTACATGTGGCGCCACCTATAGCATAACGCTGTCAAGTTCACTGAAATTGAAACATTACAGGAGCCTGTACTATTCGGAAATCGTTCTCAATCGGGTCCCGGGCAACATTTGCTATTTCCCGTGGAAATCATTGTGGGGTAAGCCCAGGACCACCAGTTACACTTGCCCCTTCTATTGGATTTAGGAGAGGCAAGTGTAACAGTAATTTAAAATTTTAAACTTGGTCGTGGACAATTTTTGATTCCAAATATGGAATTTTGGTCAAAAACTACCCAATATGACACAAAATATTTTAAATAAACCCTAACAATAACGCTCATAAAAAATCAATAAAAGTGATTCCTTTCTGTATGCTCATATCTGCTAAAAAAAATGAATTAGTAAAGGAAAACCTTAAGTCTATCGGAATATTGCTAAAAACACAATTTTTCTTGAAAACGAAAGCCCAAAACAAATATTTTGTATTGACGTAGATTTAAATAAAAAAAAATTAACATAATAATAGTTTTATTTATTAAACATCTCCACTGAACCCAATTTAAAGTTATAACTTTATATGTATATTAGGGTGGACCGAAAAAAAAAATTTACGCCTGACGTACAGAAAGTTTTGTACGCTGGTTTACGTTAACGTTGGTTTTGTGCCTGTTTTTTGTTGTAAAAAATTGGTTTTGATTTAAAATAGTACACTGAAAAACGGTTAGCCCTCTACTACGCATGTGCAGCTCGGTGCGGGTAGCTATAATATTGGCAAAAGAAGAGTAACCCAAACTGCTTTGAACTGGTTTAATGAACTTCCAGAACATATAAAGACGCAACAAACTCTAAAAGCTTTTTCTTCATCTGTTAAAGACTATTACATAAATTTAAGAACATGATTAACTCATATGTACATTTATTATATTTTTATTCATATTTCCTGTGATATTTACCTGATATGGAATCCTGTATTCTCTTAAGGTTAATAAATAAATAAAAAATTAATAAATAAATAACTAGGCGCTCCTCATCTGTGATGAGAATGAAATGATGTCAACGAACTAAGAACTCTTCTCTCTACCGTTAATATGAAGTATCGCCAACATCTCGGTTTGTTTGTAAACAAATAGTAGGTATATTCAGGCCTGAACAATAACAATTACCAGTAACTGTTATTCTTGTCTCTGTTAGAACAAAGCTGTGCGAGTAAGACAGACAGATGTATATGTTGGCACGTTTTTGTTAGTTTGTAAACAAATAGTAGGTATATTCAGGCCTGAACAATAACAATTACCAGTAACTGTTATTCTTGTCTCTGTTAGAACAAAGCTGTGCGAGTAAGACAGACAGATGTATATGTTGGCACGTTTTTGTTAGTTTTTACAAATGAAATGCCTATTCTAGAGAGAAGAGTTATTCGTTCGTTGGGTTATGTGCAACTCAATGAACTAGAGAGTGGGAGAACAGGTGTCCAATGCAAATAAGTAGTGACACTACGTCGTCAGCCATTAACTGCATTCTTTACCTTAGGGGGTTCAAATTTTTCACACTAGGTGGTACGATTTGGTAACGTTATACGGATTTTTATGGTAAATAAAGAATTGTGCTTTAAGCACCAGAGATAAGTTGGTCTCTGAAAGCACAATGCCCAATCCTTAGATGAAAATTCCCTATAAAGTTACCAAATCGCACCACCTAGGTGCATCTATTGTGAAAAATTTGAACCCCCAAGGCAAAGAAAGCGATTAATGGCTGTCATTCATATTAGCCACTCGTTCAGACCAATGAACTAGAGGAGTGGGGGAACAGGATTCCAATACAAATAAGTAGTGACACTACGTTGTCAGCCATTAAACGCATTCTTTACTTTAGGGGGTTCAAATTTTTCATACTAGGTGGTGCGATTTGGTAACGTTATACGGATTTTTATGGTAAATAAAGAATTGTGCTTTAAGCACCAGAGATAAGTGGTCTCTGAAAGCACATTGGCCAATCCTAAGATGAAAATTCCCTATAAAGTTACCAAATCGCACCACCTAGTGTGAAAAATTTGAACCCCCTAAAGTAAAGAATGCGGTTAATGGCGGCCATTCATATGGTCCGTTCAGACACCATTCCTGTTCCCCCACTCCTCTAGTTCATTGGTTCAGACACGATTCCTGTTCCCCCACTTTCTAGTTCATTGACCCTGGTAGCATATAACTGACAGCTGTTCTACGAATGACCTACCGGTTGCCTAGACTCAGCGCGCAAAATTCAAATAAATTTAAGCGGAAATTTAGATAATTTAAAATTAAGATTTTTACAACAATAACTAACGATTTAAAAATAATTTTTTGGTAATATGAATATAAATTTCGCAATTAGTACAATTATCATACTTATTTGTATTCTTTCATCCTGATCAGTATTACACCAAGGAACTTTGATAATTTTCTTTTGAAACATATAATTTTCTTTATTTGAAATTAATCTCGAAGCTTCTAAAGGGACAATTAAGTTTGAATTTGTTACTTTTGAACATGAAGCTTTTAAAGGCAGAATTTGATTTGTTTTGTTTTCTATGCATGTTTCAATGTATCATTCGACATCTTGGCAGGGACCACCTTAGGAAGGCGATAGGGCTAATAACTGGCCACTGCGACCTGAGGAAACACATGCATACCATCCGTGTGTATAGGGATGAGCCAATATGCAGGCTGTGTAAAGAGGAGGCGGAAACAGCCTCTTATGTCCTCTTTGACTGCGTGGCTCTACACCTCTGGAGATACCGGCAACCGGGAAATGGTAACCCAGAAGCTATGCCCTCCAATGCAAATCTAGTAAACAGCCTAATAAGCCTGATAAAGGAAACGAAGCTGTTTGACTAGCAAGAGACCCAAGAACAACACAATAGGCTCGCAGGTGGCCGCAATGTTTGAGGTACGAATCCTCATCTTGTTTCTCTTTATCAATCAATCATTCAATCTTTCGGCTACTGTTGTGGACCTTCGCTAATAATGTAGCTGAAGACTTGCGAAAGCAGTGTCCAGTATACAAATCTGCATTTGGTAAATTAAGAAACCTTGCAATCATTTTGGGCATTGAACCAACTTTGTTCATACCGATATTTTGACTGTTACACCTTCCATGTTGGTAGCTAAGAAACAAACGTTCAGTGGTAGCATAACTAGGCCTCAGAGAGATATATTTTCTATAAATATTAATGTAATCTGTATTTGTGACAGTGAAAGTTCTCTTTGTTTTGGTTTTGGAATCTGGTATGGTGATTATTAATGTAGAACCAACATCTTCCACATTGTTCACTTTCATATTTACCAGTTCATCTCTACGACAAGCTCCTGCAATGCCTAGAATAAAAACTACCTAAAAAGAAAGAAATATAATATATTATTATTATAAAACGTTATAAAATATATAAATCTAACCTTAAAAACTAACGTTTGACCAAAACGTTATAAAATACATAAATCTAACGTTAGTTTCTCAAGTAAAAAAAAAAGTCCAAACCTTTTTCTAACCTTATTCTAACTTTAAATATTTTTTAAATTTCCATTATTAATACGTAAGTTATAGTAGAAAATACTAATTTCAGACAGCTATGTGCCTAGGTTTGATAATTATTTATTATTTCTATAATAAGTTTAAAAAAATATTCCCCAAAAGTCAAAATTATAGTAAGTCTGGCAACGCTGAGAGGTAAACGTATTTATCAAAGTATAACAGCATATTACACGAAAAATATTTAGGGCCACCTAAAAAGATGGCTATTTTATAAATAAATGTAACGAAATTATGTTTAAAAATATTATGATTGCTAAAATATATTAAGATTTATTTATATGAATAAATTTGCCTCCAGCTGCCATTTTATGATGCAGGTAGAAATTTACTAGTTGGCCACGCCCCCTCCGAAAGTTAGAAATTAAACGTACTTTTTAACTTAAAAATCTAACGTTAGATTAACGTTTGTAACGTTTGATTCTAACGTTAAAAAGCGGGACATTTGCACATATTTTATAACGTACTTTTAGACAGTTTTCTAACGTTAGAGAAACATGATTCTAACGATTTCTACTAGGGTTATTATACAGGGTGTATTTGAAATAGCGTAGGAAATTTTACCAGGTGATTCTACATGATAAAATATGACAAAAAGTTCCTATAAACATATGTCTAAAAATGCGTCATAAGGGAGCTACGCCCCTTTGAAATTGGCTAAAAAAATCGGTTTTTATTTAATAACTCAGGAACTTTGAGATATATTAACGAGGTTTTGCACGTGAATTAATCCTAATAAGGCCCATCTTTGTATGTCATTTTCACGTACTTATTTAAACCAGCGCTGTGCGAAACGGGGGCGCCTTATCAGTTTTTTGTCCCAAACTTTTTCCATGTAACTTTTTTGCAATTTTATTTTTGAAATATGATTCCTCAGGTCAAAATACATAAAAAAGGTACTCTTGTTGTAATACTGTAGGATTAACCGTTTATTACAACAAGAGTACCTTTTTTATATATTTTGACCTGAGGAATCTTATTTCATAAATAAAATTGCAAAAAAGTTACACAGAAAAAAGTTTGGGACAAAAAACTGATAAGCCCCCCCCCCCCGTTTCGCACACCCCTGGTTGAAATAAGTACATGAAAATAACACATAAAAACGGGCCTTGGTAGGATTAGTTGACGTGCAAAACCTCGTTGATATATCTCAAAGGGTTCCTGAGTTATTAAATAAAAACCGATTTTTTTAGCCACTTTCAAATGGGCGTGGCTCCCTTATGACGCATTTTTAGACATATGTTTATAGGAACTCTTTGTCATATTTTATGATGTAGAATCATCTGTTAAAATTTCCGATGCTATTTCAAATACACAGTGTATTATATAAAAAATCTTTGAAGTTTAAAAAAAAATAGTATTTACCTTATGAAGTAAGTAAGTTGCATCATTTGCAGTAGCAATGAACCGATCAATTTCATCTTTTTTGAAAATTTTCGATTTTTTTGGTTTATATCCCTCCGATTGTCGTTTTAAATATGGAATCAGTTTCGGGAAAGTACTTATATTGATGTTGTCTTTTAACTTTAATGTACTTTTCAACATTGAGTATATAGACCAAAGGCTCGGAGGTTTAAGTACTTTGGACTTTTCTGTAAAATATGCAAGAACCATATTTTCAGATACTTTCTCAGTTTTCTTGAACTTTTTCCAACAATTAAACTGTTCATAAACCAACTCATATTTCTGTTTGGACTTTTCAGGCAGCAATTTCAGGGTCGCAGCACTTGGGATTTTCTGCAAATCCGGCGGGGTTGAAGTAAATTCCTCTTCACTGTCACTCTCCATGTTTAAAACACAAATATTTAGCACAAACTGAGATTTTATTCCAAAATAAACAACAATTTTATCAGGGTGGCCACAGAAATTTGTTTGGAAAATTCCCTGATTTTGAAAAAAAATCCCTGACAAATTTTCATATTTTCCCTGACTTTTTTGGTTTTTAGGTAAAAAATATACACGGTGTATTTGAAATAGGGTCGGAAATTTTAACTGATGATTCTACATCATAAAATATGACAAAAAGTTCCTATAAACATATGTCTAAAAATGCGTCATAAGGGAGCTACGCCCCTTTGAAAGTGGCTAAAAAAATCGGTTTTTATTTAATAACTCAGGAACCCTTTGAGATATATCAACGAGGTTTTGCACGTCAACTAATCCTACCAAGGCCCGTTTTTATGTGTTATTTTCATGTACTTATTTCAACCAGGGGTGTGCGAAACGGGGAGGGCTTATCAGTTTTTTGTCCCAAACTTTTTCTGTGTAACTTTTTGGCAATTTTATTTTTGAAATATGATTCCTCAGGTCAAAATACATAAAAAAGGTACTCTTGTTGTAATACTGTAGGATTAACCGTTTTCGAGAAAAATTCATTTGAAGGTGAAATTCTACGGTTCGAGGACGAAAACTTAAATACTAAAATGTTGAAAACCAAAATTTTAATGATGCAATGTTATTCTACATCAAAAACTAAGAAAAAAACCTCATATACAGGTACTTCCAAAAATCAATCCTAATGGAGCTATGGTCTCCTAAATATGCACCATTTTTAAAGCGCTATGGTAGCTTTAAAATCGTTTTTTCGACCTACATGTATGGAAACTTTTTTTCTTAGTTTTTGATGTAGAATAACATTGCATCATTAAAATTTTGGTTTTCAACATTTTAGTATTTAATTTTTCGTTCTCGAACCGTGGAATTTCACCTTCAAATGATTTTTTCTCGAAAACGGTTAATCCTACAGTATTACAACAAGAGTACCTTTTTTATGTATTTTGACCTAAGGAATCATATTTCAAAAATAAAATTGCAAAAAAGTTACACAGAAAAAAGTTTGGGACAAAAAACTGATAAGCCCCCCCCCCGTTTCGCACACCCCTGGTTGAAATAAGTAGATGAAAATAACACATAAAAACGGGACTTGGTAGAATTAGTTGACGTGCAAAACCTCGTTGATATATCTCAAAGGGTTCCTGAGTTATTAAATAAAAACCGATTTTTTTAGCCACTTTCAAAGGGGCGTAGCTCCCTTATGACGCATTTTTAGACATATGTTTATAGGAACTTTTTGTCATATTTTATGATGTAGAATCATCAGTTAAAATTTCCGACCCCATTTCAAATACACCGTGTATGATTTTTTTTTTAATAAAATCCCTGAAATGTGGCATCGGCACTTAGTGCTACTAAGAGTGCCGATGTATTGAAATCTTCGCCGAAAAGTCAAAATCTTTGACCACATTTTTTTCACATTTCTCGACGTTTTAGGGCCACTTGCACCAACTTTTGGTCTGAGATTATCTCAACTAAACCGAGTTTAAGTTAAAAATACTGCGTTCTGATTGGTCGGCCGTCAATTTAATCCAAGTTTAAAGTTAAACCATAGTTGGTGCCAGTGGCCCTTAGTCGAAATCAGTAAAAAAAATTTTTGCGTCCGTTTGCGTCTGTGTGGGTGTAAACTCTCTAACTCCATTTCTACATGAGATATCGACATGCGGTTTTTTGCATATTGTTTCTTATCGTATTCCGAAGAGCTGATTAGATTTTGGGTAAGTGGGTAAAAATAGGGTAAAACTCCTATTTTTAGCGTTTTTTGTTTATAATTAAGGCAATTATTATTGTATTTGGTTAATTTAGTACATATAAAAGATAATTTTAAATTGGTCAAAAAATGTTATAAACAACGTTTTCCTAAAACGCATTGTTCTCGAGATATTGACGTTTAAAGCAGTAAAAGGTTTTTTTTAGCATATCCGCATATTTATAAACCGATTTCAAAAAATTATATTTTAAATAAAAGCTCTTTTTAAGCCCTATAAAAAATGTTATATACAGTTTTTTGCTAGAATATAATGTTTTAAAGATACAGAATTTAAAATCAAACAAAACACTTAGTTTGAAATTTGCAAACTAGATGGCTCTAGTGTACAATAGTGCCGATGTTTTGACAGGGTGCTTACAACGTTTCATTTAGTTCACATTGCAATAAATCGATTTCTGCTCCTCAATAAAATCTAATTAGGCTCTTTTATATAAGTGCTAAATTAACCAAATACAATAATAATTGCCTTAATTATAAACAAAAAACGCTAAAAATAGGAGTTTTACCCTATTTTTACCCGCTTACCCCCAAAATCTAATCAGCTCTTCGGAATACGATAAGAAACAATATGCAAAAAACCGCAAGTCGATATCTCATGTAGAAATGGAGTTTACACCCAGACAGACGGACGCAAAATTTTTTTTTACTGATTTCGACTCTGAATGGTCTAAAACGTCGAGAAATGTGAAAAAAACGTGGTCAAAGATTTTGACTTTTCGGCGAAGATTTCAATACATCGTCACTCTTAGTAGCACTAAGTGCCGATGTAACAAGTATATCGTCGGCTTAAAGTGTTAACCGCTAACTCCACTTTTAGACGAATTGTCGTTTTTGATACCGTTCAAAAGAGGGCACTTAGTTACACCATATCGGGGGCCATGTCGAGGCGACATCAGGCGATATCGGGCAATCTCGAGGCGATATCGGGCGATATTTCGTCCCTCAAATAAAGAGTGACATGCCCCTCAGTTAGGTCAAAAGGAGTTAGCGGGTTAACACTTTAAGCCGACGGCGGGTCCAAAACAGATTTTTTTGGAAGAAATGTTTCCCCTGATATTCTATACAAGGGGATTTTAATAAGCTTTCAATGCAAAAGAATAATTAACATGTTAGGTGCACCTACAAAATATCCAAAAACAGACGTTTTTCGGTATTACTCAAAATTTCTTCATCGATTTTTTTAATTTTTAGTTTCTTTTACACGTATTCGATCCCTTAAGAATAACTGGCATCAATTTTGGATGGAGGTGAAAATTTAAAAAAAAAACATGTTTTGCACCCGCCATGCTGTGTGTAGAGACTTACTTTTTGGGAAAATGATGTATTGCACTCTAAACAAGTATATGATTTTTCACCTGTGTGTGAAAATGATTTGTCTGTATTTGAGCAGGTCAGTTTTTTATCTGTGTGAAACAAATTGTGTCTATTATTAGAATCAAACTTTAGCTTTTTAGTTGAATTTCCATACACATTTTTCCTAAAATTTACATTTAAATTTTCCACATATGGTGTACACTCATTTTCTTCACACAATTCATTCTCAGTTATCTCCAGTTTGACATTTTCATTATGCGTTATCTCAAGTTTGACATTTTTATTAAAATTTTCCACATATGGTTTACACTTATTTTCTTTATATAACTCAATCTCCGTTGTCTCAATTTTGAGATTTTCATCAAAAAATTCTGGCATATTATGATCATAAGCCTCTTTTTTAATTAAACTATTAACTTTTTCTTCATTATCTTCATTAGGAAGCTCTTCAGTTTCAATTTTTATATTATTACGTTTTTCCTGAATCGATTCTTCAAATATTTTTTCAAGTGCCAATTGTTTTTCATAACAATCACATGTAAATTTATAAAATTCAGTGATCCTAGTTGTGCATGCCTGACAAATATTTCTCGGAAGTTTATCCTGTTCATCAAACTGAAAAAAAAATAATTTTCTTTGTTAATTTTTAAATAACTTATCTAATGGATAAGGAAATTTGGTATACATTTTGAAATACAGAACTGCCCGGGGGTTTAACCGCCGGGGAAATCTTTTGTACACCCTTTGGGAATTCAGGAGAATTCATGGGGAATTCAAGAAGAATTCAGAGGAAAGCACAAGGAATTCAGGGGAAGTCACAAGGAACTCAGGGGAAGTCACAAGGGATTCTGAATCTGAATCATTCAGAGGAAATCACAAGGAATTCAGGGAAAGTCATAAGGAATTCAGGGGAAGTCATGAGAAATGGCGATTTCTCCCGTTAGATTAGAC
>OY294053.1:5265680-5421006 GCA_958510825.1 Brachypterus glaber
AGATGTTTGGTATGGTTTTTAACTTGTGTGTATTCTTTTGTGCCTATTTAGACTTGTGCGATAAGAAAATGATTTACCGCAATGTGAGCAAGTATATGGTTTTTTACCAGTGTGTGTTCTATTGTGCGTAACTAACGTTGATTTTAGGGAAAATGATTTATTGCACTCTAAACAATTATATGGTTTTTTACCTGAGTGGATTCTTTTGTGCCCAATTAGACTTGCTTGATAAGAAAAGGATTTGCCGCAATGTGAACAAGTATATGGTTTTTTACCTGTGTGTATCATATTGTGTGTAATTAACGTTGATTTTAGGGAAAATGATTTATTGCACTCCAGACAAGAATATGGTTTTTCACCTGTGTGTATTCTATTGTGGCTAATTAGACTTGGTTTTCGAGAAAATGATTTATTGCACTCTGAACAAGTATATGGTTTTTCACCTGTGTGTATTCTTATGTGTATAATTAAATCTGATTTTTGAGAAAATGATTTATTGCACTCCGAACAAGTATATGGTTTTTCACCTGTGTGCATTTTATTGTGCCTAATTAGACTTGATTGTTCATGAAATGATTTATAACAAAGTGAACAAGTATATGGTTTTTCACCTTTGTGTATTTTTTTCTTTTTAGTTACATTTCTTTTTTCAGAAAATGATATGTCAGTATTTGAACATGTCATTTGTTTATTTGTGTCTAACAAATTGTGTCTATTATTAGAATTAGACATTAGCTTTTTAGTTGAATTTTTATACACATTTTTCATAACATTTGTATTAAAATTTTCCACATAGGGTTTAGACTCAATTTCTTTATCCGTTATATCAAGTTTGACATTTTCATTAAAATTTTCATTTTCTTTATGCGTAATCTCAAGTTTGACATTTTCATTAAAATTTTCCACATATGGTTTACACTCATTTTCTTTATATAACTCAATCTCCGTTATCTCCATTTTGACATTTTCATTAAAATTTTCTGGCATATTATGATCATAGGCCTCTTTGTTAATTAAACTAGTAACTTTTCCTTCTTTATCATTGCTAGGAAGCTTTTCAGTTTTAATTTTTATATTACATCTTTCCTCAAACGATCCTTTAAATATTTTTTCAAGTGTAATTTGTTTTTCATAACAATCACATATAAATTTATGAAATTCAATGATCCTAGTTGTGCATCCCTGACAAATATTTTTCGGAAGTTTATCATGTTCATCAAACTGAAAAAAAAAATAATTGTCTGTAGTTGTTTTTTTTTACAACAGTAAGCGGCATAGCCGATGAGCCTGCATTCTATAACAAACTAATAACATGATACAACTTCTTTTCTTTTTTTTCAAATAGGCATAATGACTTTTTAATAAATTTAATAATTTAATTAATTAATTGGATAAGGAAAGGACAATGGGTCATCAGAAAGGGATTTTTATGTAGATATTGTTCCTTTAATTGTTTTCTAAAACTTTGGTCAATTGGCACTGATATTGTATCAGTAAAAAAACTATTGTCTTTGCTGTGAAGTCAGGGTCATTTATTAAAAAAAAAAAAAAAAACAGAAATTTTACAATTTATACGGTTCATCCTCTCATAGATTACTCTCATTCTTAAGAATACTTATAAATTACAACTAAATAAATACAATATTATAATACTATCTATAAACTGCTATATAATAAAATTATTTTACCTACATTAATATTTACATAACAATATAGACAATATAGATAGTATTTGATTTACCTAAGTGACACCTAGAAAACTTTTTAATTGTGACTTGAATACAAATCCTTGCAAGTTTTTAATTTTTTTAGGAAGTGTTATAAGTTGTGACTCCCTTATAATTTATAGAGTATTTGCCATACTGAGTCCTATACAAAAATGTATCTATATTGAAACTCATTCTTGTATTATGCATCTGAATGTTACTCCTTACTTAAAGAGTATTGCACATACAGTTAGACAGTGGATGGTATTAGGGAGATCAATATCTTTTTAGTTTAAAAGCTCTGCTTGTAAGTGCTTGGTATGGTGCTTGGTATGGTGTACTCTATTGTGAATAATTAAAACTGATTTTTTAGAAAATGATTTATTGCACTCTGAACAAGTATACGGTTTTTCACCCGTGTGTATTCTATTGTGCGTAATTAGACTTGATTTTTGAGAAAATGATTTATTGCACGCTAAACAAGTATATGGTTTTTCACCTGTGTGTATTCTATTGTGTATAATTAGACTTGAATTTTCAGAAAATGACTTATTGCACGCTAAACAAGTATATGGTTTTTCACCTGTGTGTATTCTATTGTGCCTGATCAGACGTGATGCATCAGAAAATGATATACTACAATGTGAACAAGTATATGGTTTTTCACCTGTGTGTATTCTAATGTGCCTAATTAGACATGATTGATCAGAAAATGATTTACCGCAATATGAACAAGTAAATGGTTTTTCGCCTGTGTGTATTCTACTGTGCGTAATTAACTTAGATTTTTGGAAGAATGATTTATTGCACTCTGAACAATTATATGGTTTTATACCTGTGTGTATTTTAAAGTGCCTTATTAAATTTGGTTGGGCAGAAAATGATTTATTGCACTCTGAACAAGTATATGATTTTTCACCTGTGTGTATTCTATTGTGCATAATTAGACTTACTTTTTGGGAAAATAATTTATTGCACTCTGAACAAGTATATGGTTGTTCACCTGTGTGTATTCTGCTGTGCATAACTAGACCTGATTTTTGAGCAAATGATTTATTGCACTCCGAACAAGTATATGATTTTTTACCTGTGTGTATTCTTTTGTGCCTTATTAGATTTGGTTTCTGAGAAAATGATTTATTGCACTCCGAACAAGTATACGGTTTTTCACCTGTGTGTATTCTATTATGCCTAATTAGACATGATTGATCAGAAAATGATTTACCGCAATATGAACAAGTAAATGGTTTTTCGCCTGTGTGTATTCTACTATGCGTAATTAACTTTGATTCTTGGAAAAATGATTTATTGCACTCTAAACAAGTATATGGTTTTTCACCTGTGTGTATTTTTTCCTTTTCAGTTAAACTTCTTTTTTTAGAAAATGATTTGTCAGTATTTAAACATGTCATTTGTTTATCTGTATGTAACAAATTTTGTCTATTATTAGAATTAGACATTAGCTTTTTAGTGGAATCTTCATACACATTTTTCATAAAATTTGTATTTAAATCTTCCACATTTGGTTTACACTCATTGTCTTCAAAAAACTCATTCTTCGTTATCTCCATTGTGACATTTTCATTAAAACTTTCTGGCAAATTATGCTCATAAACCTCTTTGTTTATTAAACTAGTAACTTTTTCTTTATTATCTTTGTCAAAAAGCTCCTCAGTTTCAATTTTTATATTATTACATTTTTCCTCAATCGATTCTTTAAATATTTTTTCAAGTGCCAATTGTTTTTCATAACAATCACATGCAAATTTATGAAATTCAATGATCCTAGTTGTGCATCCCTGACAAATATTTTTCGGAAGTTTATCATGTTCATCAAACTGAAAAATTATAATTTTATTTGTTAATTTTTGTATATAATTATATTTTAAATAATTTAATATCTATGGGACAAGAAAATCCGGTACATGTTTTGATATAAAAGTACACTTTATGCCAATCGGATGGGATAACTTGATTTTATTTATTTCCCGATATTTTTTGCAATAACTTTTAAATGCATTAATCCTACGACATTGGGAGATGTTTTTACATCAGTATCTTAGATCTTAACTGTTGTGTCTCCAAACCAATTCAATTTAACAAGTGGAAAAAAAACAGAATTTTGTCACTTTTTTTTTCTGGGATAATAAAAAAGGATCAATAGAAATTTTACATTTAAACAAAAAAAGTTTTTCAAAATTGGTTCATTAATAAGATATGAGTTAAAAAAAACACAAACAATTGTAGTTTTTTCGATTTTCCGGGAAATCCCAGAAAAAAAAGTGACAAGATTCTGAAAGAAAATTTTGCGACATTAGGGTGGTTCAATGTTTTTGAAAAAATTCCCATTTAGCTGAAATTTGGTATAAAGGTTTTCTTTGGTAATATTAATGCGGACCAATATCCAAAAACTTAAAATTCAATATGGCGGAATAAATATGGCCGATTTATTTTTAAAATTTTGCCAAAATTAAAGAAAAAATTACATAAAACAAAAAAAAATTACAGATCCCGCCCATTCTTTTATGGGTTATTTTCCTTATATGTACAAGTAATTACTATAAAAATTTTTGCTATTTTCTACTGGCCCATTTGTTTTAAATTTCATTTTGAAAAAGAATATATTAAATTTTTGGCAAAATGTGAATATTTTTTTTTATTCTATTAGTATATTAAACAAAATTAACTTAAAATTATTAAAGATTTACGAAGAAAAATTGTTTAGAAAAATTACCTATATTTTAAATTAAAAAAAGAAACGGACAGTAATTAAAACCCATAACAAAATGAGCCGGATTTGTCACATTTTTTTTTGTTATGTGCCATATTTTTTTTTGATTCTTGCAAAATTAAAAAAATAAATCGGTTTTTGGTGCGCATTAATAATACCAAAAGAAGCCTTTATACCAAGTTTTAGCTAAATCGAACATTTTTCAAAAATTGCGAACCACTCTAATGTCGGATTTTTTTTTAGATTTTTCACTATTTTTTCTTTGTAATCGCTGTGCAAAATACGGCCCTATGCAAAAAAAACAGAATTCTGACACTTTTTTTTCTGAGGCCAATTTAGATGTTTTTTATTTATTTTTCTTTCTTAAATATTAAAAAAAATAAAATGTTGGGACTAAACAATTTTTCTTCGTAAATTTGTAATTATTTTAGGGTAATTATGTTTAATATATTAATAGAATAAAATAAATATTCAAATTTTGCCAAATTTTTAATATATTAATATATTATTTTTCACAATTAAATTAAAAAAATAAACGGGCCAGTAGAAAATCGTAAAATTTTTACAGTAATTACTAGTAAATAACCTATAACAGAATGGGCGGGATCTGTCATTTTGATTTGTGCATTATTTTCGTTTATTTTGGCAAAATTAAAAAAATAAATCGGCCATATTTATTCCGTCATATTGAATTTTGAATTTTTGGGTATTGGTTCACATTAATATTACTAAATGAAGCCTTTATATTAAATTTCAGCAAAATCGGACAATTTTTTAAAAATTTGAACCACCCTAATATCGCAAAATTTTGTTTTGAGGAATTGCAAAAAAAAAATTTGTCATTTTTTTTCTGGGACCACTGCGTTGGTTTCTGGAAAAATTTCATTTAATACTAAAATTTTTATTAAAAATAATATTTTAAACAAAAAAAAATTAAAATCGGTTAAAAAACAACTGAGATAAAAGAGATTTAAAATTTTTAATCCGCCATCTTGAATTCAAAATGGCTGCCAAACGACAATGAACTGAACGCGAGATTTCTAAAGATACTAGACTTTTAAATGGCACCTATGCTACGTTAATGTAAACCAAGGCCCACCATTTAAAAAAAAAAACACCAAACCAGCTAAAAACCCAACCAACGTTATGGTTTACGTTAGCGTTGGTTTGGCTGATTTGGTGTGTGTTTTTTTTTTAATGGGGGGCGTTGATTTACATTAGCGTTGGTTTTGCGCCTGGCCTGGGTAATTCATAAGATTACGCGACTTTTTTCAACCAATAGCATCCCTTGCGACCTTCAACTTACTCTGGAAACACTCTGGAAACAGAGCCAGAGTGAAAACATTCTGCTGCCAACGTGTTTCCAGAGTGGTTTTGTGCCATTTTGTCAGAGTTAAATCAGAGTGGTTCCAGGCTTGATTCACAGTAGATCCGTTTGGACTTTTTTTTTTTTTTTCAAAAAAAAAAAAAAGTCCAAACGAAAACACTCTGAAAACGCTCTGATTTTACTCTGGGAACATTATGGATAAAGGGCACAAATACACTCTGGAAATACTCTGGTAACAGCATGATTACAAAATGTTATTAGAATGTTTCCAGAGTTTTTTCAGCGTGATTGTAAAGTCGCAAGGGATAGGTGCCATTTAAAAGTCTAGTATTTTTAGAAATCTCGCGAACTGGACCCACATAGTTCTATTACTATCTATTTAAGTTATGTGACTGGTCTGTGTACCAAAGATAATTTGGCACTCCTATAGGTGTTACCCAGCTTTTGAACTGAGGCCCTCAGTCTGAGGGTACATATCGTCGGCTTACAAGTAAAAGGCACTTAGTCACTTTTTTGCAAAAATGGGATTTTAATAGCACTGTAGTTAATTTTTGATGATCTATGTATAGGTAAACCAAACTAACTTCTAGGTGGACCCCCTATACAAAACGCACCAAATTGATTTTGATTAAAATTTTATCTGGCAATAGGCACTAAGTCACTTAGTGCACTTAGTGCGTTTTACTTGTAGATTATTTCAAATGTTTCTGCACTAAACGACTTTCTAAACAGAGTAAATTTATAAAACTATGATTGCTTGAATCATTTATATGATACAATATCGCGTTATTTATTGTACTGAAAAACGCATTCAAATTTTAACTGATAGATTATTTTAATTTTGCTCTTAAATCCTTGGTTACTACATAAATAACAAGAATATAAAAAAAAACTAAAGTTCGCGGCAAGTTCGAAAAACAGCCCTTAGAATTGCACCGAGAAATGTTTTATCATTAATAATGATTCATTACAATTATTGACTTTAGGAGATGCTTCTTTGCTGGCACAGCCGATGGCCTCTCAAAACTGTCTTAGTTCTGGCATAGTAATCAGTTTCATACAATTAATACTAATTAATTTTATTAAAGTCCAAAATGGAAACTTTCTTTAAACAATCAAAACGTCCAAACCCTTCTTTTAAAAATCTAGTTTTTGAAAAGGTATGTAAACATCTTGTTTTCTACTTTATAGTTATATGTTTAATTAATAGAAGGGTTTTAATTTTAAATAGTTGTTTTTTATATTATATTATTGACTTAGTGCCCTTTACTTGTAAGCTGACATCGTGGGCCTACAAGTAAAAGGCACTAAGCTTAGTGCATGTCCATGTCTTTTTTCAAACCATGTTTTTGGACTTAGTGCTCTTTACTTGTAAGCCGACGATATAATGACCAACTCAACCATAGCTAGCGCCTATACTATAATAATAATGATTATTAATAATATAATAAATATCAAAGAATTTTCATCAGGAATTTTTTATTGGGTAGATAGATAGATACCTTAAGGTACAAATTTGTGCAAAAGAAAAAAAAATAACTTACCTTAATATCCAAATATAAGGCAAGTAATTCCGAAACGGAAGGATTCCCAGCATAACTGTACTCATTTCGAGTGTCCACAAGCAAACAAATATTTTTCAAATCTGTTTCTGCAAAACACGTTCTGCATATTTTATCAAAATCAACGACACTTATAAATTCCATTTTAGATTCAAAACAAGAGCAGACAACAACAGTACTATCACAACATACTATGCGACGCCATTATTCACATTAGGGATGGAAAACCGTAACCGGTTTTTAGATCATAACCGGTTATTACGAAAAAAACCTTTTTTTGTTACCGGTTACTAGTATTTAGAAGTGGTGAAGTGGTCAAATTCGGGGGGGTCTAGCTTTTTTTTTCTAGAGGAAGTGAGGACTTTTTTTTTATGGTACTGGTTTTAACCGAAAACCGGTCTAAGGAAATTTGCGCAACCGATTAATCGAAAACCGGTTATGGTTTGGCTATGATTTTCCACAATGAACTAGAGAAGTGGGGGGACAGGAATGGTGTCTGAACGAGTGGCTAAGGGCATATCCACAGGCTCGCATAACATAAGAATGCGATGCCGTGATTGGCTTGAAGTGCCGCCATGTATCTTGTAAGCCAATCACGGTACCGCATTCTTATGTACTATGTTGTTATGCGAGCTTGTGAATATGCCTTAACTAATACGAAAAGCCTTATAGGTTAAACCTGCATAATAGCAGATCCTATGTTGTAAATAAAAATTGGAACTTGAGATTGTTAGTTGGCTTCTTAGATAGTTTCCTTGCTTCGTATAGATTCTCATATGCTTACTACCTTCTATGCTTGATTCCATTTTCTTGCTTCTGCTTTCTAATTAGTTCTAGATATCGACTTACCTTATAGTAGTATAGTTACCAATTTTCAAATTACGCTCTCACTACCTTTTTAGCCAATGAAATTAAGTAACCCAAGTATGTGGCGGAAATGTTGAAAAAACGACGCCAAAAATTATAACAAGAAGAAGAAGAAGAAGACAAGAACTTGAGATTGGTTGGTCGAATAGTCCTGGCAGCTAAGACCATAAACTGAGTGGAAGAAGAAGAAGAGGTGAAAACCAGGAAGAAGGAGAAGAAGAGTAGTTCCCATGAATTAAGTTTTTTTAAACGTTATTTTATAAAATAGGTGTTAAAATGGCTGATATTTTATTAAACAAGATAATAAATAATGATATTGAACTTGAGTTTGTGTTAAACTGGTTGTTTAACTTGGAGGTAAAAATTCTAACCTTAAAAACAGCTGGATTTTACATGTATATTTTGTTTTAGGACGAAAGTTTTGAAAAAATGGATTTAAACACATCCCCAAATGATTTTGTGACGTATTTTTTAAATTTTGTGCACGAGCAAATTCCTATGTAAGCATTTTGAAATTATATGTTATATTTACCTTTTTGGGACTACCTAACTTTGTTAGGGCTTGTCCATAAATGATGTCACAAATGTTTGGCCCTTTTTGACCCCCTCCCTCTGCCTTGTCACAAAGTGTCACAAGTAGTCTGCCTTTCTAAGCTGAAAGGTCCTATCTGTGTATGTTAAACCTATGTAGATAGGACCTTTCAGCTTAGCACGGCGGTAGTTAGGCAGCTAACTAAAAAATTTGGACACTCCGGACAAAATCACCATTATTTTTTAAAAGAACTTAGAAACAAAGAACATTAAAACCTTGATGGTTAAAATTGGTCAACCAAATGAGCCACCCCATTAAAAAAAATGGCTTATGGGCAAAAGTGTAACTTTTAAACTATTAAGAGTGCACCAAAAATAGAGTTTTAGGAAAAAAATCAAAATAGTATTTTTCTTAAGAAACTAGACCAAAAATTAAGCAAATAAGCCAATTCAAGGCACTCTAGGTTTAAAATGAAAATTTAAATAAAAAATGACATGACCTGTCAAAAATTGACAAGTGACATATGGTTGTATTCAGAATTGATTTCTAAGACAAAATATGTAAAAATTTATAGGGTGTCCCATTAAAAAATCGAAAGTTAAGGTAATTTCCGGTGAAACTGGAAGTGAAAAAAAGTTGTTTGATATGTCAAAAAATCGCAAATTTTGTCTTTTGCATGATCTCTAAATTTCATTTGGATAGCTCTAAGTATAAAAAAGTTAAGGGGGCTGAACCACCTTTCTGAAACACCCAGTATATATATATATATATATATATATATATATATATATATATATATATATATGTGGACTTTTTTGGTAAATTATGATCTAAACCTTTTTCGTTTTTTAGTAAAAACAACAATTCTACTCAAAACAACACTCCAAAACGTTTGGATGTACCGGAGGCAAGTGAAAAACTAATTGTAAAACGAAGAAGCAGTCTTTTTAATTACTCAAATAAAAACGAGACTAGTTCAAATGTAGAAATACAGAAGTCAAGTAGTATACCTTTAAACCTTAACAAATCTTTTGAAAACAGCGCTATTTTAGAAAATAATTATATAGGGTAAGTCTACAATATTGTATGTATGTAAGTCAGGGCATAGCCGGCCTTTGTATGAATCAAGTGAACCCCCTGCTTCAGGGTGCGAGCCTAGAGGGTCGTTTTTTTTAGTCTGAGCTTTCTTTTATCAAGGGTGTTTTTTTTTTCTTTTTGCTATTTGCTAAGGGCGGCAAGTTTTGGTAGAAACCTTCAGGGACAAAGGTTTTTTTTGTTGTATGGGCGCCAAGTTTGGTAGAAACCGTCAGGGAGAAAGCTTTTTCTCTTGAGGGTATCTTTTTGGGCGCCAATTTTTTTTGTAGGGTGCCATTTTTGGTTTAAACCGTCAGGGACAAAGCTTTTTTTTTTCGAGGATGTTAGGGTCAGGGAATTAAATAAACTAAAAAATCAGGAAAAAAATTCAGGTAAACTGAAAAAAAAACCTGGTCTAAAAATTAAAATTTAATTCCTGTTGTCCGACCCTGTCATTGTAATGAAAGTATCAACTCTGATTATTACTAAAACAAGATCCAAAATCAATCACCAATTCAAAACAAAAATCGTAACTATATAACAAAACAGCATGTTTTTATTAGGAAAATTTTTAAATTTTGATCAGGGAAATCGGGAAAGAATCAGGGAATCTTATGTTGCAAAACCTGTGGGCCCCCTGCAATATCTCTTGAACATTGCGCATTAACATAACTTCACCCTGCCTAATCTTAAAAAAATATTTTTATCAAAATCTAATGTTGAAGGCACTAAATTTTAATAGTAGTAAAAATACACTGCCCAGTAAAAGAGCTTTTCCATTTTCAACTCCGCGCGTAAAATGGATTTTTTATTATCAGATTCACTTTTAGCAACCTTAAAAATATACCAGTTTTTACGAAAACTACCCCCCGCCTCTTATAAGAGGCGGGGGGTAGTTTTCGTAACTCCAGTTAGAGTTAGATTTTTTTAGTATCAGATTCCCTTTAAGCAACCTTAAAAACCTCAATATACCAATTTTCACATAAAATTAGAAAAATTTTATTATAAGATTCAGTTTTCGCGACCTCAAAAACCCCAATAAATAAATTTTTAAGAAAACTACCTCCTGCCCCTATCAGATTCACTTTCAGCAACCTCAAAAACCCCAATATACCAATTTTCACGAAAACTACCCCCCACCCCTCAGGGGGTGAAATTAGAAAAAAATATCAGATTCATATTCGTCGACCCCAAAAACCCCTATATACCAATTTTGACGCAAACATTGAAAATATTTAAAAATATTTCCCCCTCACCTCTGCGGGGGTGGAGTTAGAAATTTTTCAAATTCAATTTCAGCAACCTTGAAAACCCCCATATAGCAATTTTCAAATTTTTGTAAAAAAAATGTATTTTTCCCCATTTGCCCCCCTTGCCGCACCCCAATGTTCACCAAAAACAATCCCGAGCGAGAACTTTTGGTAACATACCTGTATGCCAAATTTCAAGTCTAGCTTAAAGCGTTTTTAAGTTATCGTGCTTACAAGATTTCCCGGACAGAACGATCGCCCGACCGAGCGACAATTTGTTTTTTGCTTGAAATTGATTTATATCGACATAAAACGTCAAAAAACGCCAAAATACGCAAAAAACACTTTTGAACATTTTTGCACGAATACAAGGCTTTCCGAAATTTTGAAAATTTTCAAAATTGGAAAGCAAAATATTCCTAAGATTGGACAGGATGGAGTTATGTTAACGCTCACTCTACTGCCGTGCTAAGCTGAAAGGTCCTATTTACATAGGTTTAACATAATATGTTAAACCTATGTATATTATACAGATAGGACCTTTCAGCTTAGGAAGGCAGTCTGGGCAAACGTTCATGATCACTGGTCATTGATCAGCTCTGCCGTGCTAAGCTGAAATGTCCTATCTACATAGGTCCAACATATACAGATAGGACCTTTCAGCTAAGCATGGCAAAGCTATACATAAGTATTATTTTTAGCACCCCTCAAAAAAATTCTTTAAGTAATTATGATATGAATAACACCTACTTTTCACCTGTATCACCCCTTTATAAGAGACAAGACGTATTTACAACCCCAAAAAACCGAAAATGCACTGAAAAAGCCAATAGTTTATGCTTAGGAGACTTTATCGTAACTCAAAAAAGTTCAAAGAAAAAAAATAAGACTTTAAATGAAAATAGAACACGAAGAATAACGCCTACAAGTTTAAATGAGAAAAATTCGGACAATAACGCTTTAAGAAAATTAGAGAATAGTTTTAATTTTCAAGATTTAATGCAGGAAAATGAGATCGAAGTTAAAAATGTGATACCCGAAGAAACAGAAAAAGTATTCTTGACAAAAATAACTGAAGATTGTTCAAATGTTACACCTGTTAAAATAACTTCAAGAAGCTTGAATCCAGCTGAAGATACAAGTTCAAAACTTGAACAAGTTACTTATAAGAAAGAAATTGGTCACATTGTAGAATTGTATGTGTTTTTTTTAAACAATAATTTTGTTTTGAATATTACCAGTGAGATGTATTTTTTGATTAGTTTAATACTGACAAAACAACAGTACGTTAAAGAAAAAGTAGTTGAGAATGAGAATTTATATAACTCTGAAATATTCGAAAGTTTGCATAACATAGTATATTTTGGTGTAAAATGCCTAGAAAAACAAATCGAAGTGCTAAAACATTATGAAAAATCAACTTTAACAGTCCTTTCTGAAACTGATGTTGTTAGAAATTTTACCCCTGAGTTTTCAGTTACGTTGCAAAAAATCTGTGCTGAAAAGACTGATCGTGTATTAGAAATAACTAACTGTGATATACATACTAATATATGCTTTAATTTGGCCACTGACAACAGAGAAAACTTTTCTTCGGAGAGCAGTTTTCAGGCTTTTCGAAAACAAAGGGATTTGTTCTATGAGATTCTGCGGATATGGGAAAACAACCATTTCATGGCAAATTGGAACTTTCAGGTTGCGTTGGGAGGAAAAATCAAGACTTTGTTGTCGTTAGGCAACGATCCGATCAATTTTGTCCATTTTTGCAGACTGTTTAAATCGCAGTTGTTAAAAACGAGCGAAAAAATTCAACAAGTATGTACCCTAATAGAAATTTAACGTTGGATAAACGTTTTTTTTAACGCGTATTTATTTATTTTATTATTATTTTATCTCATAGGAAACGTTCAAGTATTACGTAACGCAAAATGTACCAAAATTCATACACTTCATACCTCAGTTCTCGCGTTATTTAAGGCTGTAGAGATTATATATTTTGGCTACCCCCCCTAACACACCCCCTATTAGGCGGGGTAGCCAAAATATGAAATCTCTATAATCTATAATAACGCGAGTACCGGGGTATGAAGTGTATGAATTTTGGTACAATTTGCGTTACGTAATACTTGAACGTTCCCATAGTATGAGATCTGGGGACTGTTCATATATTACGTAACGCAAATTGTACCAAAATTCATACACTTCATACCCCGTTTCTCGCGTTATTAAAGGCTGTAGAGATTTCATATTTTGGTTACCCCCCAAATAGGGGGGTGTTAGCGGGGTAGCCAAAATATAAAATCTCTACACCCTTTAGGGCCACTTGCACCAAATTTTCGTACGGGATTAACTCAGCTAAACCGAGTTTAAGTTAAAAAGGCTGAGTTCTGATTGGTGAGCCGTCAATTTAATCCAAGTTTAAAGTTAAACCAGCATTGGTGCAAGTGGCCCTTAATAACTTGAGAACCGGGGTACGAAGTGTATGAACTCTGGTACAATTTGCGTTACGTAATATATGGACAGTCCCTTATTAAAACATCTGTACTAATTTAAAACGTTATGAAAAGGGAAGTTGTTTGAATAGGCAACCATTAATACACCTGCGTGTTGCATAATTTATTAGAGTTTGAAAGTTACGTAATATATGGACAGCTTGTGACTTTTCATCTATTTTTTTTATAGGAAGATAGTCTGGAAGAAGACAACATACTCTCCAGTCTGTCAAACATAAACAGTGAAAAATTAAACAAACTACAAAGTCGACTGGTAACCAAAAAAGTTTTATCGGGCCTAAACTCTGTGCCAGTTTTTTCCGGCTACCAGGAATTTTACCGCGACTTTATAGTTGTGGCCAGCCACCATCTGTTCTATCGCCATCTATCGGACACTTTTATCACCGAAGTTTTGGCCCTAAACGACTCGAAACTTGTTAATTGTGATTTGAAGGAATCTGGTAAGTTACCCTGGTAGAAAAGTACACAAATCTAACTTAACATAACATTAGATTAGTGACATTTTTATGTTTAGTCTAAAATGTTATACAAAAACGTTATAAAATATATAAATCTAACCTTAAAAACTAACGTTTGACAAAATCGTTATAAAATATATAAATCTAATGGCTCTAGTGTACAATTCCGATGTTTTGACAGGGTGCTTGCAACGTTTCATCTAGTTTTTTCTATTGTTTAAGGAAATGAAGTTGCCACTTTGGAAAGACAAGCCTACCTAAATTGCGTGAAATCAATGAGAGTTTTGGCAAAATTTTTGGGCTTTATGGAGTCACAGCCATACGTATCGGAAAACAAAAATTTCAGCGAGAATATTTTTCGAATGCAACTCAACGTAAGAAAGAATGTAGGTATGATATTATTACTTCGTAAAAGCCGTAATTTTTACACAAAATTATAAAAAATTAAATAAGAGGGGTAAACCTAGAGACGCTACCCTGGTGGAAAGTAAAGTTAAAATGACTTGACCTATCTTTAAATACATGCGGTTTGAATGTTAGATGCTTAACGTTAGGGTCTAACGTTAGAATAACGTTTATCCAACGTTAGAAGTTTTACCAGATAAACGTTATTTTAACGTTAGGCAACTAACGTTAGGAATTCTAAAGTTAGAAATCGGGATATTTATACATTAAATACACGTTAGAAAAAACGTTAAATAAACGTATTCTAACGTTAGGCACCTAAACTTAGGCATTCTAACGTTATAAATCGGGGCATTAGAGGTTTACCCCTCGATAAAATATATACAGTACGTGTCTAAAGTCCACCCCCCTTAACTTATGAACTGCTTAAGATGTCAATTTGATATTGGAGGAATGGGGCAAGGGGGATTTTTTTTAATGGAAAGTGTTTCGTTCATTTTAAAGTTAAATTCTGATTTTGAGCATATAATTTTTAATTTGGTTAATTTCAAACCATGTCGTTTTGTCAACATTTTTTTTCTTTTTTTTTTCTAGGTTTTTCCACCATTCAACATAAAACAAGTTCTAATCGACTCTTCAAATCAACACAAACTAATTTTAACCATCCCTTGGTTAATACAATACATGGCAATGCTTGATAACACAACATTAAAGCTACCATACTATATCGAAATACACAAAATGTTGTTCAAGATATACAGAAATTTAAAAATACCCCAAAATTCTAGTTTTAACAGTGTTTTAATAAAATTTTCTCTGGGGTGGCTATTTGAATTGCCCCATTTTCCCGAAAATGAGTTTTTCACCAACAACCAAACAATACTCGAACTAAATAAAGACTTAACGAATGATTCTTTAGATAATTTGAATATCGTAGATCAAAATATTTTATATGTGTTGTGCCCTTTTTTGGAAGAGATTAAAACTCTTTTGAGTAGCAGTGCTCTACAAAGAAATAGTGTTACTGTCAAGCACATAACGCCTGTTGCAGCTGGAAGGTCAAATAATGATGCTGCAAAAAAGAAACTGGAGGTAAGGTTAATTTTTAAGGTTCCAAACGAAAAATAACCCTGCAAGTTGCCCTATCTGCAAAAACTCCCTTTTTGAGATAAGCACACCATTGTATTGCTTTACACTAGCCCCATGTGCCTACTAAAAAGAAATGTCCTATCTAAAACCCAAATCCTGAAAATTTGAACTGAACTGTACCTATAGTTCTCGCAAAGATGCAAGTCGCTTGCAAAACAACTTTACACTGCGATATATCAAAAACGCTTTGACCCAGAGACTTGAAATTTGGAACAAATATTTTTTAAGTAGTAGAAAACATTTGTTTAAAATTTCAAGTCTCTATGTCAAAGTGTTCTTGAAATATCGTGGTGCAAGCGACTTGCATCTTTGCTAGAACTATAAGATATTTGTCCTATGTGGAAAATTTTTAATGTTTTTTAAATAAAATTGTCCCAACTAGTCTTTACTAGGAGTAACTTTGTAGATCTTAGTAATTTGATTAGACTTTTTAGATCATTTTATCCTAAACCTTTAAATTAAGCTATTTTCAAATTGCTAGACTCCAGATCCGGTTCCTTTGGGTGCTAGAATCTCCAAAAGCTATAGATATGATTATTGCCATAGATTTTTTGGTAGCTCGAGCTACCAAAAAATCTATTTTTAACTTGCCGAGTCATATACATTTACAATCCCATAGTTATACACAATACTTCTGGGGCCAAGAGGTAAGAACAGTCTGTAAAAAGTGCCTTTAAAATATGTGATACTTAATTTTTTAAAGAAATGAGAATTTATGAAATGGTATTTTGATTAAATGAAAATTATTAGGAATCTTTATTGTTGACATATGTCAGATAAAGTTTTTAAAGTCTTTTTTTAACTTTTAGCCTACTGAATAATTGTGTAAAACTGTGCAAATAGACTAATCTAGATGTAATAAATGCAGGGGCGGATCCACGGGGGGGTAATGGGATAAAATAATTGCAAAATTTATAGAACTTACGCGTAAAATTCGTAAATATTTTCGCCTGGGCGATAGAGTTCCTTGTATTTTTGTAAATTTTATATTTAACTAGTTGTAAATTAAAAGACTGGTTTAAAATTAAAATAGACCATCGAATTTGTAAAAACTTCGCCTGCGGCGCTAGGGCTTTCTTACGTTTTTTTTTTCTTAATTCAAGAATATAATATTTTATTTTTTGGATTTTACATATTTTTCAGGGAGCCCATTTCACCACCCTTTTGAGGCTTCTAGCATCCAAAGGAACCGGATCCACGATTTGCAAGTAGCTTAAATGAATGTACTTTAAGACATATATAAAATACAGCCGGGAGCAAATAATGAAATAAAAGGAATTCTAACGTTACAATTTCTAACGTTAGCAATCGGAACATTTTCTTCTAGGGTTAGAAACGATCAAAAAATAAAATCAAAGAACTTTTACCTCAAGAAGGAGCATTATGAAATCTACCGTATGCTTTGTTTGACTCGTGAACCAATTACGGTGAGGGGCTGGTGGGGAGTGACTATTGTTTACACTTAGTACGCGTAAAGAGAGAGAAAGAATGTGTAAACTCACAGTCTAATGTCGTAAAATGACTGACAGGGGTACAGTGTTGCCGATTGGAAACATATACTTTGGATATTTTATTGTAAATTTTAAGAAACATTAGTTCTGTATGAGTTTTATATGAACTAGTAGTTTAATTTTAATAGATTTAAATATAATATATTATTAAACATAATTATAGTAAACACAATAAAGTTTTTTACATTTTTAATTTAAGTATAATGATTTGAATTCATGATAAGGTGGAAACTACGCAACATCGCTACTAGGTAGCCTGAAAGTCGACTAGCGACATCTACATTTTACACCACAAAGCTGATCGCGTTTCTGTTAGTAAATAAACAAACAAAAAGATGACACATTCATAAACATTGGTCTGAAATTACTTCTTGAGGTAAAAGTTCTTTGAATGAAATGTATTTTCTAGATTCAACTAGAAGAAGCTTTTTTCAATGGCCAACCAATTTCCACGAGGAAAACCGTAGAATTTGTGAGCGAACGCACGGCATCGACGTGCGTGAAAAATATTTGCAATTCCATTGTGCCCTCTTTCAAAAAAGAATGTGCGGAAAACTTAAAAATTATTTTGATCGAAACTGGGGGAAAATGGAGGGGTCTGGAGCAAGCAGAACAAATGGTAAGTTTAAAAATATTTCTGTAATTCACTATAAACAATATTAAATAAACTAGCCGTGAAAATATGTAATGGCGATTTATCCCGTTAGATTAGACAGGGACAAAAGTTCTACCCAAAAAGGATAGAAGACATACATACACTCCCACTTCCACCCAACCAAACAAATTCTGTATTTGTTCTTTGTTGAACAAATACAATATTTACTTGGCAGGGCGAAAAGTGTAACCATATTCTTTTTATTAAAGAAATTACTGGCGCCATCTAACTTTTAGTAGAATTATCTTATTCTACAGATTCACATTAGCTATGTTCGTTCGTGCCGCTCAGTGCTACACTTTCCGGCCAACCAAATAAATACTGTATTTGTTGTATAAAAAATAAATACAGTATTTATTTGGTTGGCTGGAAAGTGTTGCACAAATGAGATAGAGATAGGGTAGACGTCTTTTGTTTCATAATTCTAGTTGTAGAGAGCTCCATTCTACATATACCATTGTTACTATTCACAATAAATGGTATATTGAATTTTCCCATATATTTATTTAAATTAAAAAAAAAGATCTTTCTGGAAAAATATTAAAAATAATAGTTTTTATTTTTTTTTTAGTTTAACCCCATATTTTTTTGTTTTTCGTGGGGTTACTTTCAAAAATAATAGGGATCTTCCCCTCATAGAACTTGATTTTTCCTGAAAATTTCGAGTTGATTGGATAATTCGTTCTTGAGTTATCGTGTCCACAAAAAAACTTGAGATCCAACAGACGGACATTTTCATTTTTCTTATTTTTTCATGAAACACATTTGTATTCAAGAATTCCAAACTAACGTATAATACTATTCTAGCGCTACGCGCTGTAAATAGTATTATATTATTATATTTTTTGAAAAAAAAAAATATAAACAAAATTAAAGAATTTTATTTTTTTACCGAAGTTTTTATCCTTACTTCACCCTGATTTTTACCAATTTCGCCGGGTTCCAGAACTCGCTTAGAGAAATTTTAGAGGTGATTCTACATACAAAAATATGAAAAAAAGTTTCTATAAAGGTTGGTCCGAAAACGAGCCCCTAAAAAAGAGTTTTTATTTAATATGTCTTTTACCCTATTAACCACAGTAACAAATTTTTGCACATGCCTTAACGTTGATAAAGGCTATCATTTTATGTAATTTTCATTTGGTAATTTTCACCAGGGACGTGCAAAATGGGGGGGCTATGTCACTTTTTTGCCCCAAACTTTTTTATCTGTAAATTTTTTGACATTTTCTCAATAAAATATAATTCTTCAGTTAAAAATACATAAAAAAGGTACTCCTAGTGTAACACTATAAAACCAACCGTTTTCGAGAAAATTGCAGTTAAAGAGATTTAATAGTTATTTATGGTACTAGTGGGTAAAATAAGATATTGCCCATGAGAAAATTAACCTGCGAGGCGTCAGCCAAACAGGTTAATTTTCGAGAGGGCAATATCGGTTTACCCATGAGTACCATACAAGGTTTTATCCAATAAATAGTTTAGGAATTCATATTTTTATTAAAAATTTTAATGACATTTACAAAAAATAATTTGACAAGTGACAGTTGAGTGGGTAAAATAAATAATTATCCACTCAATAAAGTAAAAGCCACGCGGGGGTTATTATTGAGTTTATCTATTAAAACTAAAGCTGGTAGTTGTCTTATTATCTGTATGTATTGGATAAAGAGATTTTTTTTACGTTCTGAGCATCAAAAATAGGAACTAAAAATTGCGCCAATAAAAAATTTAATATTTTAGGGCGATTCAACATTAAAAACTATTAAAAAAAGTTCCTATATACCTAGGTTTCAGTTTTAAGAGTACTACCGGGTCTTAAAAAGTAACCCTTCCTAAGTGGGTGTAGCTCCCTTAAAATCCATTTGTGATCATTTGTGTATGGAAACTTTTTTTTTATAGTTTTTAATGTAGAATCGGTTTGTTTTATTAAAAATTTTATTTTCGCGATTTTTAGTTCCTATTTTTGATGCTCAGAACGTGAAAAAATCTGCAATTTTCTCGAAAACGGTTAGTTCTACGGTGTTATACTAAGAGTACCTTTTTTATGTATTTTCAACTAAAAAATCATATTTTATTGAGAAAATGTAAAAAAAATGCAGATAAAAAAGTTTGGGGCACAAAAGTAACATAGCCCCCCATTTTGCACGTCCCTGGTTAAAATTGCCAAATAAAAATTAGATAAAATGATATCCTATATCAATGTTAAGGTATGTGGTTAATAGGGTAAATGAGATATTAAATAAAAACTCTTTTTTATGGACACTTTTAGAAGGGCTGTAGCTCCCTTAGGGTTCGTTTCCGGACCAACACTTATAGGAACTTTTTTTCTTATTTTTGTATGTAGAATTATCTCTAAAAGTTCTCTTCGCGAGTTCTGGAACACCGTGTATTTGGTTAATTTAAAAAAGAATCTATGTTCAAAATTTGAAATCTTTGTTTTCTTGAGTTAGCGTGCTTATAAATTATAACTTTCCCGAACGAACAAATAACCGACTGAAAATTTTTCTCGGAATCAAAATTCACAATAAAACGCAAAAATAAGCAAAAAAAACGAGGGCTTTCCCTATTATTAAATACAATGAACTGTGAAAGCAAAGTAATCTGGCAACGCTGTAAGTAGTTCAAATGAATTCTGGCAGGTACCTACTGCGCAGACGCAGCAAACTTTCTTGAACAAAGATGGCCGGCGTTTGGCGGTTGCTCAGAATCTATTTTTAAACCGAAGCCGTTAAAAAAGATAAAGAAGAAAATCTATTTTTATATAATTATCTATTGTGCATTTTAAAGAGTAATGTGGTATTTAGTGTTCAGTTTAACTGTGAATAGTAAGTTTTTACACTTTTTAACCTTCAATCCTGAAAGTGAATGAATATACATTGAAAAGTCGTATTAATGGTGCAGGTCGCTTGCAGCTTTACACTACGATATTTCAAGCACGCTTTGACATAGAGACTGAAACTTTGGCCAAAAGTTTTTAACCAAGTTGAAAATCGTTGGTCCAAAATTTAAGTGTTCTTGAAATATCGTAGTGTACAGTTGTTCTTCAAGCAACCTCCACCATTAATACGACTATAAAGGTTACCTATATCATTTTAAGACGCTGATTAAAAGCAATTGCCAAGCCAAACAAAAAATCCAACATAAACCAACACCCCCCCATTAAAAGGCACCACCAAAACAAACGAAAAAACATCATAAACCAAGGTCCCCTCATTAAAAGGCACCACGAAATCAAACAAAAAAACAATGTTAATGTAAACCAGCAACCCCTATTAAATACGGTCACTCGATCAGTTGTTGCTTTGTCTAGTGTTTTGGTGGTTAGCCCTTTGAGGTTCTGGTAGTTTTTGCCCAAACCAACCAACCACCAAAACACACCAACACACAAAGTAGACAAAGCAACAACCGATTGAGTGACCCTACTATTAAAAGGCACCACCAAATCAAACAAAAAAAAAACAATATTAATGCAAAGCAGAAGCCCCTCATTAAAATGCACCACCAAACCAACAAATAAAATTGTACCAGAATTAAATGGCGCCACCAAATCTCAAATAAACAAATGTAAACTAGCATTAGTTTTTTAGCAGGATTGACTGTTTTTTCTTTTTTAATGTTGCCCCCCCATTTTACACAGATAATGTGTTTCTAACATAGGGGGTGCTTATATAAGCCATGAAAACCCCAGTTTTTTCATGGCTATTAAAAAAATAATACCAATAATACCAGCTTCGATTTTTAAATGGGACCCTATATATTCGTTTACATTTTTAGATTTTTCTTTACTAAATCTTTTTCATGTGGCATTTAACAATTTAGCACAAAATGGCATTAAAGATGATGATTTTTTTTTAAATTGAAAATTGCGCCATTTCCCTAAAAACAAAAGAAAATCTGTTTCCCTGATCGAGGTGTCCTCCACTAGAAGGACGCCCTAATAATAATAATAATAATAATGTTTATTTTACGGAAAAATCCAATTTGACAGTATAAAATATATATATATATATAATAAATATAACAACAATAAATACTAAATAAATAATATATAAATAATTAATATAAAAAGTAAAAATTCGGAATAACTAATTAAAGCTAACATTTTTCAAATCACTGGTATTAAGTTGCCTCTTAAATGCACTTAAGCTTGTAAAAAAATCCAAATCTAAAAAGTTTGCATGTCTGCAAGCTCTGTCGATAGGGGAATTATTTCCATAATTCGTTTTGTGAACATTCGTGTAGAAAGTAAGCGATAATCTGTTCACAGAAGGAACTCTGAAATTAAGCATCGACAGCGCCTCAGGACAATCCACTATACCACTGATCAACTTATATAGAAATAACTGATCTAGTCTAATTCTCCTATTTTTTAAGGACTTTTATAATAACGATAATAATAATAAAATTTTGTTTCAGCAAAAACTTAGATCAGAAGCCACGAACTTCTCGAAAACATGCGCAGACACACTGACCAAAAAATGCACGGCGGACTCCCAAAAACTGATCATCTCGAAAATCCCTCCCGCCATCGAAAACCTACTAGCCGTGGACACGCTGGAAATCACGAAAAACACGTGCGTTGCCGTGGCAACCAGGAGATGTCACGACCGCGTTCAAGAATGGGTCAAGTCGCACGTGAATCCTGCGATTTTTAGCAAGGACTTTGAATCGGAGATCGAGAGAAATTTCTGGACGAATGCGGAGAAAACGGGGAAAGAAAAGGCGGTTTTTATGCTGCCGTCTGCCGGGAAATCGGTGAAGCACAATGGGGATAGTAAGAGTGCGGCGGAGATATTGGAGGAGTTAATGGTGAGTGATTTCGCCTCAATGATATCAAATAAAAATCTAAAACAGAAAATAAAATTAAAATGTTCTTATCAGGCGCACCTATTTCTAGATGCGCTGGTAAGGTATTGCGTTTAAAATAATACTTATCTGCTATATCTTCTTTACCTAAAAAATATTATTAGTCAATACCTTACCAAGGTATATAAATTTTGCCTAAATAAAGAATTTTTAATAACATTCTTAATAAATCGTTAACATAAATAAAAAAAAAAACGAAAAACTGAATAAAAGTTAACTTCAAACGTTTCGGGATCTAGTCTGATCCCGTTTTCAAAGAAAATTATTAGTTTTTGAAAGAATTGGCTTTCAACTCAAAAAGTACTAAATCAGCAGTTTTTTATTTGAAGCTCATGTCTTTTACTTCTTCTAGGCTCATGTCTTTTACTTCTTCTTCTTCTACAGTTTCTTCATCCCGGGGCAAGTTTTTATTGCCGTCTGACGGAGGCTTAACGGTGATTTCGTAGAACTGCCGCCGGACGGAGTGACCCTATTTTTTCTTTTACTCAAGTTTTTTAAACCCAATTTATGTTTTTGATAAACTTGATTAGAAGAAAAACGTAACTCAGTTAAGCTTCAAATTTAAAGCACAGGATCAATCAAATTCATGTAGTACTTTTTAAGTTAACTGAAAAAATTACAACTTCCAGGAAAATCCTGATATCTCCAAAACCCGTGGTAAAAATGTAAAAAAATAAAAAAGAAAATATTAATTAAAACCGCGGCAATAAGAAAGACTTTTTTAATAAAAAAAGTCAAATCCATTAATTAATTTTCGAAATATTTGAATTTAAAAAATGTCAATCTTTTAGGTTTCCGGAATTTAATGTGCGGCAGTGTATTTTACCCCTCAAATAAGCTCTCATAATTTTTGATTAAAACTTTTTTGTGAAGTCTCTTTTTTTTTCAAAAATGATTTTGTCGACAAACGAAGAAATTTTGCGCTTTTTTTATTAAAAGGCGTTTTTTCAAAAAAAAAACACAAAAATAGAAAAAAAAATATTTTAGGAAACTTTCTTTTCTTTTTTTGAAAAAAATAAAAAATTGAATAAAACTATTTTGTGATAGTTTTTTTTAACAGCCCCAATAATTTTTTTTTTGTTTTTGGCGGAATTATTTTCAAAAACAGAGTATTTTTTTTTTTTTACAAAACTTTTGTATCCAAGAATTTTTCGTCTAGGACGGTTTTTGTGCGATTTTGGGAAATTCGAAACTACCGTCTTATTCTATTCTAGCGCTTAGGGGCTGTCCATATATTACGTAACTCAATTTTTCAAAAAAACTGATCCCCTCCCCCCCCCCTGTGTAATGCGTAACAATATAAAAATTTGTATTTTTTTTTCTAACATATCTTGATACAGAATTCCCCATAATGCAAGACGGTAAAAAGACAGTGTAAATGAAACATATTTATTATATTAATACATATAGCACTTAATGTACTTAAACGAAAAAATCACTCAAACTTTAAAAAAATATTCATAATCAATATCACACAGGGAAAAAATACTAGGTACCTCTTTTTACACTGAGTGTCACATATAACACGTATATTGTTTATACACAGGTACACAAAATAGTACACACATTGGTGTTCTGTGAGTACACATTCCGCGTGAAAATGTATCATCGCCGATGGTTCATCGGCAAGATCACGCAAGAACAGGGCCGTAAGATTTTTGTTTAATATCAATGTCAACAGTTTTTTGACTGATTACAATATTATTTAAATATGCATAGTTTCGTCAATTTTTGTGTGAAAAGGGGAATTATGGGCCACTAAATAGTAATTTATGTTGAAATAAAAATACATCTGCCAAGCTTAGGAAATAAATATTAAATTTATTAAATTCCGTTACGTAACGGTTACCTACACCCCCACCCCTCCCCCCTGTCTCAAACTGTAACAATTTCTCTGACCCCCTCCCCCCCTAGGCGCGTTACGTAATACAGCCTGTTCCAGAACTCGCGTACCGAAATTTAAGAGGTGATTCTACATCCAAAAATATGAAAAAAAGTTTCTATAAAGGTTGGTCCGGAAATGAGCCCTAAGGGAGCTACGGCCCTTCGAAGATGACGTATTGAATGGGGAACAAAAAAAAGCACCAATAAAATTTTAATGATGCAGGGTGATTCTTCATTTAAAACTGAGCAAAAAAGTATTATACACCAAAACACCTAAATTTAATATTAAAGGAGTAATAGCCTTTTAAAAAGTAACGTTTTTGGTGGCACAAAATGTTACTTCCTCTTAATTGCATTTTTTTTTGATAACGGTTGCTCCTACAGTGTTACACTATATGATATTTTATATGTATTTTTACTCTAGAAATCTATATTTTTTACAACAAATCCAAAAAACATACACATAGAAAAGTTTGGGGCAAAAATGTTTTAAGCCTCATATATTTTGTCCGTCTGGGCACGCCTCTGGATAAATTAAAAAAATAAATTAACATAAACTTATTAATACTAGTATACATGCAAAAGCTCGCCGCTCTAGCTTAAACGGTACCCGAGTTATTAATTAAAATCCTTATTTTTATTACAATTTTAAAGGGCCCTAGATCCCTTAGGGCTCATTTCCGGACCAACCTTTATAGGAACTTTTTTTATATTTTTGGATCTAGAATCACCTCTTAAATTTTGGCATGCCAGTTATGGATCACCCTGTATATGGACAGCCCCTTACGCGCTGTGAATAATATAAAATCCAAACTTTTTATTTTTTAATCTAGGATCTAAGTGTCAATATAATTGAAGAAAATGTGAAAATAGACGAAGAGTTTGTTCTAAAATTACTGCGTCGAGTGAAAACGACGCTGGGCGAAAGAAATGACGTCAACGAGTTGATATCGAGTAATATTTGCACGATATGCGTGGACCTGTTATTATTATTAAGTAAGAAAAACGTTTTTTTGTTTCACTAATAATTTTAAGTCATTATTATAAAGGGTTACGTGGGTGTCAGTAAAAATGTTACGTAACACTTAAAAAAATGGCCAAATTTTGCGTTATGTATTACAGGAAATAAACACAACTTCTCAAAGTCTTCTCCACAATTTTTTTTATTATTATTATATTTGGCTTTGGCTACATGTTTCGTCCCTAATTAAAGTGGGACATCTTCAGGCCGTATAGGTTCTAAAGAAACTGTCTAGAAATGTAACATCTATTGTAGATTATAGAAAAACGTTCACAAAACAATACTAGACGTCATTAACATTAAATAACAATTAAATACCATTTTTTAAAACAAATTATTACATTTTTCTGTCAAATATCATACTGTCAAATTAAATCGGATTATGTAATACTTGAACGTTCCCTTAAAAGGTTTTAGGTACAGTCATTTCACAATGTGGCTTAAATTGTTATTTAAAAACAGAGTCCATTTATAATATTTTTCTATTTTGCGACTCTTATAATCTGATAATCACACGCATTTTGCGTGGTCTTATTTAGTACTTTTTTTTCTTTTGGGTTGGTAAGACAGGACAAAAGAGTATCGCTTGGCGTTTTCCGTGCAAATTTCAACACCGCTTTTAAGTTTAAGTTTCTACGAAATTGTGTTTTGAGTTAATTTTTACCTTGTTAAAATTGTGACTTGGTTACTTGCAGTGAAAAAGAGAAGAGCTGACATAACAAAAAATATCAAAATATCGTTTGTTCTATGTATTTCAAACATAGCGAAAATTGTAATGCCAACCCAAAACAAAAATCCCTAAATCGGTCATCAATTTAAATGTAAGTTTTTTCAAACTTTAGAGCAAAATAGAAAAAATAGCATAAAGCACTCGTCATAACACGTCTTTAGCGCACTAGTATTTTAGAAAACTCGCCGCAAGCGGCGTTATGTTGTTATGAATCTGTTGTTATGAAACTAGTACTTTAATATACTATTTTCTATTTTGCGACTCTTATAAGCTCATAACACACGCATTTTGCGTGTTCTTGTAGGCCCATAAGAGGTCTCTACTTTTTTTTCTGTTGGGTTGGCAACATACAAAAGCCTATCTCTTGACGTTTTGCGTGCAAATGTCAACGTCGATTTAAAGTTTAATTTTTTACAAAATTTTGTGTTTGGGTTATTTTTTAACGTGTTAAAATTGTGGACTGGTTAATTGCAGTGAAAAAAGAAGAGATGACTGTAAAATATATCAAAATATCATTTGTTCTTAGAATTTTAAACATAGTGTAAACTGTAATGCCAACCCAAAACAAAAATCCCTAAATCAATTTAAAACTTTTTTAAATTTTAGAGCAAAATAGAAAAAATTGTATAAAGCACTCGTCATAACACATCTTTAGCGCACTAGTATTTTAGAAAACTCGCCGCAAGCGGCCCGTTTTCTAAACTTATACTAGTGCGCAAAAAACGGTTGTTATGAAACTAGTACTTTAATATACTATTATTTTTTAGTTACTCATCGACCTGTGATAGTATTTGACAAATCAGTATTAACCGAATTTGCTGACATTTGGAAATTTTACTTCAGCAAAACTAGCGATATGTTCAAAAAACTACTGTGTCCCAGGAACGTGATGCTCTTGGGCCAGTCGAAAAATATTTTGGAAAGTTGGGAATGCCTTTCCCATTTTGCAACATTTTTAATTAAAAATAACTTATTAGACTGTGATGATTTTGAGACCCAGTGTACTGGGATTTATCAAAATGAATGGGACAAAGTAAGTAGACATTTTGATTTTCGTTAAGGAACCATCCAACATTGATGTCACGCTGTCCGAGATTTATTTCCCCCCTCGAGACCTTGTCACGCTCTTAAGATAAAATTTAAAAACTTAATTCCTTTAATTTCAGCTAAACATGTTTACATGACGTTAAAACCTGTCATTAATAAAAAAATTATCATCACATTTTATTTCACCAGCGTTAAAACAGCTTTTTCCGGTTAAAACCAGTTTTGCCGGTTAAAACCAGTTTTTGCCGGTTAAAACTAGTTTTCCGGTTAAAACCAGTTTTTTCGGTTAAAACTATGTTTTACGGTTAAAACCATGTTTTACGGTTAAAACCATGTTTTACGGTTAAAACTAGTTTTTTTTAATGGTTTAACCCGATTTAAACTGGTAAAACCCCGGGCTTTTTTGCAATTGACAAAAAGAATATGGTAAACATTTTTTTTCTATTTAAAACTAGATTTTTCAGTTTTAACGTGTTAAAACAAGTTTTTAATGATTAAAACGGGTTCAAACTGGAAAAAACCGGGCTCTTCAGCAAACGATAGAAAAAGCATTTTTTCAGCTTAAAACCAGTTATAACCGGTTAAAACATGTTTTTGGGGTTTTTATCTGCCAATTTAACCAGTTTTAGAACCGGTTTCAACTAGCAAACACCCGGGGTTTTTAGCAATTAATCGAAAAAAATAAAAATGGATAAATGTTTTTTTTTCGGTTTAAACCAGTTTTTTAGTTTTTTACCGATTAAAACCATGTTTTTTCGGGTTTTGTTTTTTTTGCCAGCCCTGTTGCGTGACGTCATTCATGGAGTAAGTTAAATTTTCGTCGGCGTTACGTATTTTATAATATCGACGAGGTACAGTTTTCAATGCCTTTTTTTGCGTTAAATATGTTGTGATATTATTATTTGTTGTTTATTTAATCAATATAAATTCATACCTAATTAGACAGCCACCCAAAAAAAGGTCAAAAACTCTTTCAGAGATCATTGTATTCCTATGTATTTTGGGGCGTTGAATCCGAATCAAATATGACCAAATTTCGCGTTACGTAATACTTGAACATTCCCTTATAGATATTCAAGTTAGAGAGGTAAAAATGCATTGTTACAATAGAAAATATGCGGGGAATATCAGTAAGCTTCGACTTATGGAACATTTCGAGTTTTGGAGGTTCGAGTTATGGAGTTTCCACTGTATTAGAAAATAACCTTTTTTTAGGTTATCTCTAAAATTTACCGGATGCGGGCCTTTTTGACCTCAAATTCGGGTTCAGTGTCTCAAAATACATAGAAATACAAGGTCTCCGATCCGGTAAATTTTGGACATAACCTAAAAAACGTTATTTTCATACTTGAATTACGTTTTTTGAGGTTATCTCGAAAAGTAATTAAATGAAATGCTATTTTGACTTTATTATAGTCTACTAAAAGGTTCTTGGCCTTTTTTTTGTGTTGCTGTGTTATTTAATCAACACTACTATTCTAAAACATATTAAAATTGAAAAATATTAGTACGCTCTCATACTGAGCTCAGGTATGATGCGACTTGGTAGTTCTTGGCCATTAATGTTATTTTTCATTTTAGGGAACTCTGAAGAATTTGTCTCATTTTTTAAACACCTTTGTGAAATATCACAAACAAAATGGCTTCGAAGTTAATAAATTTATGTTAACTGTGGACTTTTTATCGGAATTTTGTTGTGACTTGTAAAAGAAAAGGGCAGGGCATCGTTAAAAATGAACATGCATGGATGGAAGAATTCCAAAAAAAGTCCGGATTATTTATTTTAATTTACTCAAAATTTTGTTTCATTTTCCCTTTCCCTTTTTACTCTTTTATAGGTACCTAAACCCGGTCCAGAATCTAAAAAATTGGATCAAGGCAGCTATGATTGGTGGTTTAAAAATAATTTTTCGCACGACCAAGACTAAAACCTAATTTTACGCTTTCATTTTCGGGACTAAACTTGCCGTTTTTCTCCCTAGGGAATAAAAATCACGGCAACCTTGATAATATTAAAATATACTATGTGCTTTGCTGGTTCAAAAATTAGGTTTGGTGGTGTTTTGTTATAAATTAGCGATTCAAAACAAATTATTTGATTTTAACAAAGAAAACCTTTAAAAATAACATTGTTATGACAATTTATACATAACTTAAAATTTATCATCTTCATCCATTTTTTTGACGTTTGTGTCAACCATATTAAAAAAAAATTGACATCGCGATAGCCATGAAACTGACTTCGTTATTTACAGGCATCTTGATTAAATTACGAAAATAAAACAACCGATTTTAGACGCGTGGTTTTTAATTTAAATTTTATCTACCTACCTAAATTATGTTTGTTCCTGCAAAAAATAGTGTATATACCTCAGGACTAAACTTGGCTATTTTAGTCCCTTGCATTTCTGTTTCCCTCGCTCGCTACGCTTGCTCAGGAAACACTAATGCAGCGGGACTAAAACAGCCAGTTTAGTCCCTTGGTATATAAATAACTATTTTATTCGATTGATTCTAAAAGCGACACAAAAAGTTTTTTTCGCCCGCTAACTAAAACTTGTTATTTTAAGCTTTTTAAAAGAAGATGCTTTACCTTTACTGTAATATTTATAAAGAAATATGACCTTTTGGCCACTTTTGGTCTTGAACTAACTGTTCTTTTTGGCCAGATACAGTTATAATCATTTCATACAAAATAAAAATTTCTTCTATAACATAACCTCAAAATATATGTTAACCGATTAATCTGTATTCATCCATTAAAATAAATTACAAACACAAAATTTCAATTGTAAAATCAATTTCAATAATTATAATATTCATAGAAAGGTTTCAGAAGTATTAATATTTTCATAACAGATACATTTTAAAAGAAATGGAGCTCTCTACAACTAGAATTATGAAACAAAAGACGTCTACCCTAACTCTATCTCATTTGTGCTACACTTTCCAGCCAACCAAATAAATACTGTATTTTTTTTTCATACAACAAATACAGTATTTATTTGCTTGGCCGGAAAGTGTAGCAGTGAGCGCCACGAACGAACATAGCTAATGTGAATCTATAGAATAAGATAATTCTACTAAAATTTAGATGGCGCCAGTAATTTCTTTAATAAAACACTTTTCGCCCGGCCAAGTAAATATTGTATTTGTTCAACAAAGAACAAACACAGAATTTGTTTGGTTGGGTGGAAGTGGGAGTGTATGTATGTCTTCTATCGTTTTTGGGTAGAACTTTTGTCCCTGTCTAATCTAACGGGAGAAATCTCCATTGATCAAAACACCTAGCTAATTTGAAAATGAAATCGCAAGCTAAAGAAACGATTCAGTTGTTTTTGTAGCGATTTGATTGGACAAAAATTTGTCATGGATAACTAGATAAGTAATAAGACAGTAAAAAGAAATATTTTTTGCACTTTAAAAGTATATTTTAATAATTTATTATAATTAGTAACAATCGAATAAAACATATTGTATAATACACTAAAAATAATTTTTAAACCACTAACCATAGTTGGCCTTGATTTAATTTTTTACTTAGATTCTGCGTCGAGTTTATCTCAAAACTGGAACTACGAGACGCTTAATATTGGGCTAAAATGATAAAAAAAAGACAGCTTGAATCGTATTTTTGTAAATTTTTCTAGACTTGTGTCAATTGTGAATCCAAGGATCCTATGAACCATTTGTGTGATTTTAAGAATTTGGTAATGTCTCATTATGTTATAATGCTTGTTGCATAATAACATATTCCGTCATCCCACTTTCAACAACATAAGATATACAAAAAATATTTAATCTCCTAATTTTTAGCCAAATCTTTTTTAAGTAAAATTAAAAAGCAAATATTTTTATCGAAATATCATCAAGTTATCAGTCCTAGGACTGGTTTGGACTTTTGAAGCAGCTCTTCATCCCACCTATCGTTGGCTAGTTCTTTCATTTCCCTAAAATTTCTACACCCTTCATCTTTTTATTTTTGAGCAGTATTCCATTCTAGGTCTGCCTACGCGTCTTCTTCCAGCTGACCCCCCAGAATGTGTATGTGACACCATTTTATCCCTTCTCCTAACTAGCGCCTCCCACAAGAAACGATTTCCCCCGATTCTCTTCAATACGCTCTCGTTTGTTACTCTATCTGACCATTTTATCTTTAGCTTGCTCCCATAGCAACAGCTCAGGTAATTCAAAATTTAATTTTTATTATCTGTAAGATGACAGTCGGTTTAATCTTAATGTCAAAAGTTATTAATAGCACAAAAGTTAATTGGACTTGGAACTACGAAAGTCTCATATCTGATCTACAAAATCTTTTATCTTATCTAAATGATAACAAGCTAGTGTTTAATCAAGACAAAACCGTCACTATGCAGTTTTACACCAGAGAAAATCAGTACCAATCCAGTCCTTTAATAACTATTAATAACAAAAGTCTACAACAAGTTGCCTCTTATAAACTTCTTGGAGTTAACATTGACTTGTCATTGTCTTTTCGAGGTCATATTGACTATGTCTTTAAAAGAGTTAGTAGCTATTGTTATGCACTTAGAAGACTAAAGGAAATCATTAACACTGATGCTGCTATCAAATTTTATCATTCACACTTAGAATCAGTTTTACGATATGGCATTATCTGCTGGGGTAACAGCTGTTCTGTAGATCGACTTTTTGTTCTTCAGAAACGGTGTATTAGATGTCTTTTTGGACTAACTTGGAACCAATCTTGTGTTAATGTATTCAAGCTTAATAATTTAATGACTCTTCCTTGTCTCTACATTTTTGAAATATTATCTTTTGTGTATTCTAATAAGCATAAGTTCAGCAGTCTAAATAAAAACCATTCGTATAACACAAGACATGGTACTAATCTTGAATTAAATTCACACAGATTGACTCTATATGAAAATAATCCATTTTATATAGGAGCTAAGCTATTTAATAAACTTAATGAGCAGTTGAAGTCAATTCAGCAAACACATACTTTTAAAAAACAAGTTAAAAAGATGTTAATACATCATGCCTTTTACTCGGTTGATGAATATTTAAACTGTCGATTTTAAATTTTACTTTGTTCTGTATGTATCTATTTTTGTTAATTTATTTTTTATTGTCTCTTGTGTATTTATTTGTTTATATATTTGTGACTTGTCCTATATTATTTTATAATCTTTTGGACCAATAAATTACTTTACTTTACTTTACTTTATATCGCTTAATATTGGGCCAAAATTATAAAGAAAAAGGCCGCTTGAATCGTAGTTTAGTAAATTTTTCTAGGTTTCTTTCAGTTGTGAATCCTATGATCCTGTGAATCCTATGATCCTGTGAACCATTTGTGTGATATTAAGAATTTGGTAATGTCTCATTATGTTGTTGTGAAGTGTTTTTTTACTAATAAATATTATTCTACTAATGTTATAAAGTGGAAAATTAGCCGAGCAGAGATTATAACTTTTATTATAACTTACTCAGTTAGGTTGACCATCCAATCTTCTATCGTATTTAAAGTATACCCGAGCGGAGAATATACTTAACCACGTAACACTTTATTCGGGAGCGGGTATTCTAGTGAGGCGGCGCTTTGGAAACAGATTAAAACAATTGCTTCTTAACTTGAGAATAATATATTAAATAAATATGAATAAATTCTTCAAGAACATGAAAGATCAATTCTTACTTCTAAGTCCTACTTCTATGCAAAGCCCCTAAATTCTAATTTCCATTATATATTAGTTTTCCATTAAATACTTATAAATTAAAACATTCTATGTTTGAAATCCCAACTATTCACAATCATTTTCAAAGCCCGATTTATTGTCCACATTTTTCTTAGTGTAAATATTAAGACTGGTTCGTATAAGTCATTTAAATAAGTTTACAGAATATTTTTCAAAGTTCATTAATACTCATCAAAATTTCTATCAGTGTTCATACTAACAATATTTATAAGTGTCCAATATTATTTTTAAGTCTGATATTACAAATCTCAAAGTTTAAAAACTATTTTTAATTCAAGAATAATTCTCAAAATTATTTCCCACAGAAATTACATTTTTACTTCTGAAATTGACATGGAGACACTAAGTAATACTGAATTATATCTGATTTTTTTCAACAGTTTATATAGGATTTCTTAAAAGATAAGTAGGTCAATAGTTAAATTTATTTGATAAGGCTTTTAGCGCAAAATATTTATAAAGACACCGACTATGTTTAATTACCCCGACAAAAGAGTTCCAGTCTCATCAATTTGCAAGCTAATTACTATTCCTGACATTGAAACATTTTAACCATAAATTATATTTGTTTATAAACTTATACAGGGTGATCCATAACTGGCATGCCAAAATTTAAGAGGTGATTCTAGATCCAAAAATATAAAAAAAGTTCCTATAAAGGTTGGTCCGGAAATGAGCCCTAAGGGATATAGGGCCCTTTAAAATTGTAATAAAAATAAGGTTTTTAATTAATAACTCGGGTACCGTTTAAGCTAGAGCGGCGAGCTTTTGCATGTGTACTAGTATTAATAAGGGCAATAAGTTTATGTTAATTTATTTTTTTAATTTATCCAGAGGCGTGCCCGGACGGACAAAATATATGAGGCTTAAAACATTTTTGCCCCAAACTTTTCTATGTGTATGTTTTTTGGATTTGTTGTAAAAAATATAGATTTATAGAGTAAAAATACATATAAAATATCATACAGTGTAACACTGTAGGAGCAACCGTTATCAAAAAAAAATGCAATTAAGAGGAAGTAACATTTTGTGCCACCAAAAACGTTACTTTTTAAAAGGCTATTACTCCTTTAATATTAAATTTAGGTGTTTTGATGTATAATACTTTTTTGCTCAGTTTTAAATGAAGAATCACCCTGCAGCATTAAAATTTTATTGGTGCTTTTTTTTGTTCCCCATTCAATACGTCATCTTCGAAGGGCCGTAGCTCCCTTAGGGCTCATTTCCGGACCAACCTTTATAGAAACTTTTTTTCATATTTTTGGATGTAGAATCACCTCTTAAATTTCGGTACGCGAGTTCTGGAACAGCCTGTATCTATGAGTCAACTTTTAACTTATACCGACAAGGGTCACCGAAAAGGGTCCGATCTAATGTAGAACAATCCGGACTTCGCCGAAGCAAACCTCGTGAATGCAGAATGTATTTGCGCTATGATTAAAGCAATATTATTTAAAAAAATTTAACACCAGATAAAATATGCGGATTATGACAGTGTTATAGCAACTTGTTCCGTCATTCCATCGCAATCTTAAAAAAGTACTATACCCAAAAATTTTACCATTTAAATCTAACTTGTCACTAAACTCAATTTATGACTTAACAAGTCAAATATATACAGTGCGGTCCAAAAGTCACCCCCCCCCCCCTTTTAACTTTTGAACGAGTTGAGATGTCGACTTCAAATTTAGAACTCTTAAATAAGACAACTTAAACTATCTTTTAGCATATATTTGATATTTTCAGCTCTTGAGGGCATGGGGGGGGACATTTTTTTAAATGGAAAGGGGGGTCGTGTGATACATCATTTTAAAGCTTATAAAATTCTCTATTTAAACTAATATTTTTAAATTTTTAAAAAATGTTTTTTAAGGTTTTGATTTTTCAATTTTTTGTGCTAAAACATTCGATTTTTTAAGTTTTTTTTTATAAATTTTTATTTATGTCAACTAAAATTAGTTTAAAAGTATAATTAACATTTTTTTATGATGAAATTAGGCATTTTTAAAAAATTATTTGTTTTTTTTTTAGAGGAATTTTGACATTAATACCCATTTTTAACCCCATTTTAAACCCATTTTTTTTTAATTTAAAAATATGGAGTTAAATGGAGAATTTTATAAGCTTTAAAATGATGTTATACACGACCCCCCTTTCCATTTAAAAAAATGTGCCCCCATGCCCCCCTGCCCACATTTTAAGAGCTGAAAGTATTAAATATATTCTAAAAGATAGTTTAAGTTGTCTTATTTAAAAGTTCCAAATTTGAAGTCGATATCTCAACTGGTTCATAAGTTAAGAGGGGGGGGTGACTTTTGGACCGCTCTGTATAAAACCAAGTATAATAGTCATCTTGTTTGAAACATAATGTGTCAAATGTGTCTACATGCTTCACTTAAGCCATCAATAAAAATCAACTTTAATAATATATTTTGGGGTCAATATAAGGAAAATGGCCTAGGAATTATTGAATTCTACACGCCAGAACCAAAGTATATAGAAATGAAGGTTCGGGTCATTCTTAAGTTTCAAATGCTATTAAATTAATAATAAATAAGATACCTTATTGTTTTTCGTTATTTTATCCGTGTAATTTTTTTAGTTTATTTTTTTTTTTTTTTTTATTTATTATTAAAATTTTAAATACATGTTATACATCCTTTAAATGTTGAAGATGTAAGGGACTTACCTAAACAAATCTGTTTGTGCTGTGAGACCCTTTCACTTCATATATTTACATAATTATTAATTAGTTCGTTAAGATATTTTTTTTTTATAAAATATATGATAACATCCATTATTATTATTAATTTTAATTTGATATATTTCTGTAATTTTTACAAATAGAAATATATTTTTTCGATAAATGAAGGTTATCTTATACCGTTTTTAAATAAAATAAAAAATGGTCACTACAAATGTCACAACCTGCCCCGACCAGGGGTTCGTTGTGACACTTATGGGGTTGGTTGTGACAAGGCCTATTCTTCTGTATATCGTCGTCGGAATTGCAGGGAATGCAGAAAAAATATGGACTTTTTAGATCTGTGCATTCTTCATGAGCCCATTCGGAGCAACTGGTGCACTGCAGCCATTTTTCTTTTGGGCTAGAGTTGGAAAGAGGTTCGTTGCAAATTAAACACAATGTTTCATGTTCATTTTCAGAACTGCTACTAACTTCAGTGGTTTTAGCTTTAGCTTTACTTTACTGTGCTTTCAAATCTTTCCTTTTTTTTTTTCATATTCTAATTCCTCCTTATTTGGAGTATCCGTCCAAATGGCTGATCGGCCAGGTTTTCGTCCTCTTCGCTTGGCTACTCGTTTCCAGCCTTTGGTGTTGGTCTTAGATCTTCCGCAGAAAAATATGTGGTTATACCCGAAGGCCCAGGTAAATTTTCAGGTTTTAAATATGAACTGCATGCTACTGGAAGTGAATCTGTTTTAGATGGTGAATTGTTAGGGGTAAAAAGTCCTTCTGCCCTTTACAATTTGTTTACAAAGTTGTTTCTTAATTAGATTATTTATAATACAGTGTAACTTAAAAAAATATACATATAATAGTTAAATTATTATGCTTAATACCCATCATAAATTTCTCTTTATGAATAACTGTAAGTTGTCTTCAAAACTACAGGTGCTCGCCAATAGTTTTATCTTTGCGTAAAATTCAACAATCGTTTCGTTAGTTTGCTTAAAATCGTGGAATTTTCTTCTCTCGTTCCATATGTTTACTTGATTTTTATATTGGTTTTCCATAGACAAAGAACATAGATGAGCTGTCATCTCAAGGTTATATACAAATTTACGAGTCCTCCATTTTGATCGGAAGTTACGTCAGAAATCAGCCGGGAAATTTAAATTAGTGGGTAAAATGTAAATAAATAAACGACATAACCTTACTTTTTAATGTTTTCTTATGTTATATTAAAAAAAAACAAACTTTCCTAAAAAATATGATACTGCTGTCTGCAGGTAGCAATCGTTTTATGTTTCTACAACTTTTTATAAAACACGTCATTGCAAAGACTTTACTAGTTCTTTGAAAAAGCACTATAAAATATACAAAAAACACAGAAAGACTTTAAAAGTTCAAAAACGCTATTATATAGTCTATAATAAAATAAAATGTTCACCCTTCTAGCACAAAACACCAAACGCGTAGAAAAAATAACAGAAAAACCTCGAAAACAAACTCAAAACATACATAAATTAGGTTATGTTAACCTGTTGCACGAATATGTTAGAGGTGTGTGCGAGGAATTATATTTTTATATTTAAATTACTGGTAAAAATAAATAAATATCTGTGTAGTATAACATATTGATTTAGTTTTTACATATATAACAAACTGTTGCAACAAAACAACGACAAAAAGAAACTTTTACTGACTACTGAAGTGAAATGAAAAGACACATCTCTAACAAAGAAAATATTCCTATCTAACGCAACACAGTGTTACCAACATAAAATATATATTTTTTTACTTTATGTTGGACAATTGGAATCAAAATGGAGGACGCATTTAGTCGGGACGCAGAAGTATGCGCAGACGGTCAAAAATCAATCTATTTGTTTATTTTGTCTATGTGGTTTTCTACGTTTTTATTAGATCAGAATACGTTTTATCGCTTGGAGCTCGGGATAACATAGATCTTTTAGAAGTTGATAGGTTTGGGGGTTTAAATTACATAGTAAAGTTGATGCTTTTATAGTGTCTTTTGCACTCGTTGCTTTAAAGAATTCATTTAATTGTTCGACCCATAAGTCGAATTTCTCCGTTTCCGGATCGAAAATTCTGAATTTCGATTCCATTTTAAGTATATATTTCACTTAAAATTGATAAATCCTTGACCCAATTTGAAAATGACAAACATTATTTTTTTTATATAGGGGTGAAAAAAATTACGAGCATTCCTTTAAAAATCAAAAAACTCTTATCTCAATTTAAAATTTCCGTGTCCTTTTCAGCCCCCTCTAACCTCAACCTCCTATTATCCCATAAAAAGGACAAAATTAATCCTTTGGAAAGGAGCGGTGTTTATAATCCTGTGATAGCTTTTACATAGGCCGTAGTTATTGTAAAATCTGCATAAGAACCAACGAACACTTTCGTTTACTACGTGCAAATAATATTGATCTAGCAGGTCTGAACTATAAGTCCAACTTTGCCAACCATGTTGTGCAACAACCATGACTATGAAAATGAAGTAAGTGTTTTGCATATTTCTAGGAACGATAGAGTTACAGATCTGCTAGAACAATTTGCCATTTTGTACAACAAAAAGTTTCATAGGGATAGGTTAGTTAATGAACAAATAGATTTTTTGAATATTTATGTTTACAATAATGTTTTAAATGTTAGACCGGAGATTGTTGCCTGTCCCCTTACAGAGCATTAGTCTTTGGAATAAATATTTTTGTTTAATAATTTTTCCAAAAATTTTGTTCCTTTTTGGTTTGTTTTTGAGTTTTGGGTATGAATTTGCTGCCACCTCTCCAATTTTATTCCAATTACCAAGTTAAATATAAATTAATCTTTTTTTTTATGTTCAACTACTTTTTTGCAGTTTAAAGATAATTCCTTTAGTCTATTTCAAATATAGTTTGGATTACTTTATGATAGATGTCCCAGATTTTTATTCAATTTTAAATTTTAGATTTCATTAATTTATTTTATTTTAACTTATTGTAGTTTTCTTTTTGTTTAATGTTTAAGATTTTATAAAAATAATATAGTTAAGGTCAGTATGGCATTTCTAATAATGTATACTCAAGTTAATTTGTTTATAAATTTAAAAAGTAAGTTTTTCTAAAAGGAATTGTACCATTTTCAACCTAATTTTGTATTATTTGTAGCTTGAAAATGACTATGTTAAAAAAGTCGAAACAATTGTTGCTGTAATGTTGTTTAATAGACAATAAATTTATATTTTGGAGAGATAACATTTTTCTATGGTTTATTTAAATCAACTCCAATATGAGTAAGGATCAAGAATTTTGTAATTCCTTTATTATCCTTAATTTTTTCCCATTCTTAAAAAGTCCAACATTAATCTTTTTATATACTTAAAGAAATAAAATTGAAAAATAAAAACCTAAAAAAGGCCCGGTTAATTTTTTTTTAAATATTATTTTTTGCTTTAAACATACTACAACTTTTTTTTACTGGTCGTCCTGGATTTTCCTAAATAATTTTTTTTGGTCCTTTTCGGCCCAGTCTAATGAACAATGGGGGAAAGCAATCTTTTGTTAGCAGTCAATATTTACAATTTGTTATCGCTGGATAATATTTCCGTTTTAACGTAAATATAAATTTGCATAATATTATTATTGTTATTATAATAGTCTTAAAATTTTTACAGTCCGAAAAAAGATAGAGAATTTAATTTATCAGGAAAATGGTACGGTTCTACCGAACTTAATTTCTCTCGAAAATGTGCAGATAAGGGCATATCCACAGTCTCGCATAAGAACGTAATACATAAAAGCCACTTTACACGGAGAAATTTGTGCGCAAGTTTGATGCTATGAAAGTTTGTTGCAAGAATAATTCAGTCACTGCGCATGCCTTCAGGCAAGTTTGAGGCCATTTTCGTGCCATCGAATTATTTAGAACATGTTCTATTTTTCGGCGATTTTCACGCAAGTTTTACGGTTATTTACGTTGTACCAACCTGGAAAAAAAGTTACCAAATCGATTTCATTTTATTAATATAGTAGCAACTGCACATGTTAATATTAATTATTATTAATAGGTCGGTCTGTCTAACTAAAAAACTTCCTTAAAAAAGCAAATGCTAGGTTATGTTTACGTAGAGACACGTCAAAATTATCTGGTTGGCAGCACTGTTTACCTTGCAATATATACAACGAACTAACAACTCTTCTATCTAGAATACGCATACCTTTAATATAAAGTATCGCCAACATCTTGATTTGTTTGTAAACAAATAGCAGGTATATTCAGGCCTGAACAATAACAATTACCAGTAACTGTTATTGTTGTCTCTGTTAGAACAAAGCTGTGCGAGTAAGACAGACAAATGTATATGTTGGCTACGTTTTTGTCAGTTTTTACAAATGAAATGCCTATTCTAGAGAGAAGAGTTATTAGTTCGTTGAATATATAGCACCAAACTTGCGTACAACTTGCTCCGTGAAAAGGCAAATCAATGTCCAATTGTCCTCATGCTATATCTGGCAGCAAACTTGCATAGCATCAAACTTGCATAGCATCAAACTTGCGTACAAATTGCTCCGTGTAAAGTGGTCTTAAGAATGCGATGACGTGATTGGCTTGATGGGCCGCCATGTATCTTGTAAGCCAATCACGGCATCGCATTCTTATGTTTTATGTTCTCATGCAAGCTTCTGAATAGTTTTGAAATTATGTTGGTGTAATTTTTATACAAGGGCGCACTCTGTCAGTCTATCCGTCCGTCTGTGTGTCACGTTTGTCGTTGACACGATAACTCAAGTACGAATTATCCTAGCGATCTTAAATTTTCAGGGAAAATTAGGTTTTATGAGGAAGAACACTGTTGGTTAAAAAAAACACTCATCAAAAAAGTTATGGGAGCGCAATTTTTCCAAAATTAATAAAAAATACACTGGCCAGTAAAAGAGCTTTCCCATTTTTCAACTCCGCGCGTAAAATGAAAGTCCAAAATGATCAAAATATGCGTTACGTAATACTTTAACGTTCCCTTTGGGGGTGTAAGAATTTTTTTATAATCAAATTCAGTTTCAGCAACCTTAAAAATCCCAATATATCAATTTTTGACGAAAACTACCCCCACCCCTCAGGCGATGGATTTAGATTTTTTTTATTATCAGATTAACTTTCAGCAACCTTAAAAAGCCCAATATACCAGTTTTCACGAAAACTACCCCCCACCCCTCAGGGAGTTAAAAAAATTATCAGATTCAAATTCCTCGACCTCAAAAAATATTTAAAATATTTACCCCCCACCCCTGCGGGGGCGGAGTTAGAATATTTTTATTATCAGATTCAATTTCTGCAACCTTAAAAACCCCTATATAGCAATTTTTAAATTTTTCTAAAAAAGTGTATTTTTCCCCATTTGCCCCCCTTGCCCCAATGCTTACCAAAAACAATCCCGAGCGAGAACTTTTGTTAACATACCTGTATGCCAAATTTCAAGTCTCTAGCTTAAAGCGTTTTCAAGTTATCGTGCTTACAAGATTTCCCGGACAGAAAGATCGACCGAGCGACAATTTTTTTTGCTTGAAATTGATTTATATCGACATAAAAGGTCATAAAACGCAAAAATACACAAAAAAAAAATTTTGAAAATTTTTGCACGAATACAAGGCTTTCCGAAATTTTGAAAATTTTCAAAATAGGAAAGCAATAAAAGGAAAAGTTCAATAAAGTTCAATTTTTCAGAATGCATTACCTACAACTAGAATTATGAAACAAAAGACATCTACCCTATCTCTATCTCATTTGTGCTACACTTTCCAGCCAACCAAATAAATACTGTATTTGTTTTTCATACAACAAATACAGTATTTATTTGGTTGGCCGGAAGGTGTAGCACTGAGCGGCACGAACGAACATAGCTAATAAGAATAAGATAATTCTACTAAAATTTAGATGGCGCCAGTAATTTCTTTAATAAAAATAATATAGTTACACTTTTCGCCCGGCCTAGTAAATATTGTATTTGTTCAACAAAGAACAAATACAGAATTTGTTTGGTTGGGTGGAAGTGGGAGTGTATGTATGTCTTTTATCCTTTTTGGGTAGAACTTTTGTCCCTGTCTAATCTAACGGGAGAAATCGCCATTAATATAAATTACAACCCATTCATTAACAAAAAAGTTTTAGGGGGCACCACAAAAAAAGTAATAAAAAGTCCAAATGTGAAACGGGTACCTTTTCTAGACGGATGGAAAAATGAGGAAGTTTATAAAATAACATATCAAATTAACTTTTCCTGTAGTTTTAGACCACTTCCTTTTGTTTTTTCTTTGTAGCTTTATCGGATTGTTTTTCTGGCCGCATAAGAAATTTATTATAAGAGTAATTAATTGAAATTAATTTTACCTATGATTGAAATTTTACTTGTGTCAAAATTTGACGTAAAAATATATTAAAATGCATATATCTCGGAAACTAATAGTCCTACGATAAAAATGATTACATATCTTTTTGTAGGGAATTAAACTTTATTTTTATTTATGCAAAACATTTTTTCCGACTATAAATAATAAGTGAGATATCGCTAAAAATTATAGTTTTTGTCCATTTTGATCCCGTTGCCCTACGCAAATGTTTTTTCAAATCGGACATTCGGACAAGGTTTACATCAAAGAACTTTTACCTAAAGAAGGAGCATGATGAAATCTACCGTATGCTTTGTTTGAAGCGTGAACCAACTACGGTGAGGGGCTGGTGAGTATATACACTTAGTACACGTAAAGAGAAAGAAAGAATGTGTAAACTCACAGTCTAATGTCGTAAAATGACTGACAGGGGTACAGTGTTGCCGATTGGAAACATATACTTTGGATATTTTATTGTAAATTTTAAGAAACATTAGTTTTGTATGAGTATTATATGAACTAGTAGTTTAATTTTAATACATTTAAATATACTATATTATTAAACATAATTATAGTAAACACAATAAAGTTTTTTACATTTTTAATTTAAGTGTAATGATTTGAATTCATGATAAGGTGGAAACTACGCAACATCGCTACTAGGTAGCCTGAAAGTCGACTAGCGACATCTACATTTTATACCACAAAGCTGATCGCGTTTCTGTTAGTAAATAAACAAACAAAAAGATGACACATTCATAAACATTGGTCTGAAATTACTTCTTTAGGTAAAAGTTCTTTGGTTTACATACATACAGACAGACAGAAATTTTTTAACACTCACTTTTTCACATTTTTTCGACGTTTTATGACATTCTGAAGCCGAATTTTTTTTTTATTTTTTGATCGATTCTAATAACGGGTGTTTCAACCCGTATAAGGAAAAGTCCTAAAAAAAATCCCAAGATTTTTAGGAAAAAATACTTTGATCCATAGAAATATTCGTATTCTTTTCACTTTTAATATAGCGGGCGCCACTTTTCAAAAAAAAAATAAATTAAATATGGAAGAAAAAGTCTTATAAACCCAAATTTTTAAGAAAATATTACTTTGATATTGTTTGACACACGGATGTGTAGCACGCACGCCTTATGACGCTTATGACGTAAAAAAGAGCGCGCTGCCCGTTCCGTGATACCTCCCTCTTTCGTCTGAGCTTTCTTACCGTGTGGCAGACTATAGAAATATTCATACCAATCAAAAAAAAAATTATGAACAAAAGTATTATAGGGGGCGCCACGAGTACGAGCTCAAAGAAATCATACTTTAGAAAGTATCGAGAAAAAACGCAATACAGGGTTATTCAAAAGTTCGAGAAATTTAAGATGTCATTCTACGTTAAAAAATATGAAAAAAAGTTCCTATAAAGGTTGGTCCGGAAATGAGCCCTAAGGGAGCTGCGGCCCTTCGAAGATGGACATATTGAATGGGGAACAAAAAAAGCGCCAATAAAATTTTAATGCTGCTGGGCGATTCTTCATTTGAAACTAAGCAAAAAAGTATTCTTCACCAAACCACCTAAATTTAATATTAAAGGACTATTACTCCTTTTAAAAAGTAACATTTTTTGGGGCACAAAATGTTACTTCCTCTTTATTAATTAATTTTAAAAAAAATTATGACAGAATTTTTTTAAATTTTTTAATGTAAATTTAATTTATTAATGTTTTTACCATTTACACTAGTTTTTATATTTAATTATTATATTGTTTCAATAAATTTGCCCTGAAGAAGCCCCAACAATAAGGGACGAAACGTTGGCTTTATAATTTTGTGTTTTTTTTTCACTGTGTTCTTAAAAGCAAGATTAAAATCAATATATAATTCTTTTGGTATCCGTAATAAAAATTAAACATACACTGAAAAAATATATAAAAACAAATGAAAATCAAATTTTCTTAAACAGTGCCCGGGAATTTTTTTTTCGTTTTGCTCCTAAAATAATCGGGGGATTTTACCAAATCAGTTTCTGAAAAACACTAAGAGTGATTACATTTCTAATTAATAGTTATTTTCTTAACTAGTGTTTTAAGTAGAATTTTATCCACGCAAAACATATATATTCTTATGTGGATAAAATCACACGAGTTGAGAATTTAATTTTATCCAACACCTTTTATTTTTAAATAAAAATCTATAATTTTGCGAAAAATTATTTTAAAAATATTAAGATAATAGGTAGCCATGGCCTAAGTATGCCTATTAAAAATAAACAATTGCTAGTTTTACATTTCTTACAAACGTCAAAATGGACGCGGTGATGACAGAATTTTTAATAAAAACAGTATTTTATTCAAAAACTAAATAATAATTTGGGGTTTTCTTTAATTTCTATGGTTTAGTTAACGTGCTTCTATTTATAGAATAGTTATAATACTTAATTAATAGGGTATGTAACTAATTTTGGATGAGATCAAAAGCTGTACGTAAAAGAGTAGGTGAAAAATTTTTTAGTCACTGGTGGAAAAAAACTCACTTTTGACATTTAAAATAGTGCTCAAAACAAGTGTTTCTGTGAAGGTGTTGAATAAAAGAATTTAAATATCTTAAAAACAAAGATATTCTACAAAATTGCTTAAAAAAATAAATTCTTTTGATATCCGTAATAAAAATTAAACATACACTAAAAAAATATATAAAAACAAATGAAAATCGAATTTTCTTAAACAGTGCCCGGGAATTTTTTTTTCGTTTTGCTCCTAAAATAATCGGGGGATTTTACCAAATCAGTTTCTGAAAAAAACTAAGAGTGATTACAATACAATATACAATATAAGTGGGGTTGTGAGGCATGGTACTGCCTTTCAAATCACTGCGACCAATGAGATCTATTGTGAATCGCCTTTGCAATTTAGTCCACATCAAACTTTAGGCTTTCAAAGTAGCCTAAGAGTTTTTTGGGGGCTACTTGGGATATATCTGCAGGTCTTGGGTATACCTGTTCTAGATATTGTAGCCTTTTGCGAGCAATGGCTTCGCAGAAGCACATAATGTGTTCGGCCGTTTCTGGTGCTTCTGAGCATAGACGGCAAATGTCGATTTCAGACTTTCCCATTTTTTTAAGATGATATCTTAACGGGCAGTGTCCGGTTAACAGCCCTGTATAGGTCTTTAGGTCCACCTTGCTGAGATCGAGTAATTTTCTTGCTCGTTAAGGTTCATATTTTATGAATATTTTGGCCTGTCTTAAGTTTTGGTCTTTCCAATATCGAGTTTTGATTTTGGTTTCCCATCTCTTAATTGCCTCTACCTGATGGCTTTTGTTAAAGCCACAAAAAGGTCCAGGGCCAATAAATTGAGCGCCTGCTCCCTCTCTCGCGAGAGAGTCCGCAGCCTCATTGCCCTCAACACCCTCGTGTCCTGGCACCCACATCAAGGAAACCTTATTGGTTTCTGCCAGTTGTTTGAGGTTTTTCGTAGCATTCCCAGGCAAGCTTTGGCCCAAATGTACAGGAGTTTAGTGCCTTTTAAGCTGCTTGGCTATCCGAGAATATGCATATTTTTTGCCCTTTTGCCCTTATTCAGGCATTCTTGAGCACAAGAGTGATTACATTCCTAATTAAAAGTTATTATATGCTCGCTGTGGTTCTTTTTCTCCCGAAACACCCTGTGTACCTTCCACTGCTTGTTGTTATTGAAAATGTTGATTATTTTACCACAGTTTCCTTTAATCTTAGTATAAAAGAAACTATTTGACTTTATGAATCTGTTTTTGTCTCGTACGAAGCAGTTGTTATTGTTATTACATTATTATTATTATTTCAAGAAAAATGTCCAAACAGGTTGACGATCCATCTGCCAGGCAACTGGAAGTCTGGCATAACAAAAATAAGGTAGGTATGATATTTTTTCTACTTAATTATTGTGAAAAAAAAAACATTTTTTTTTCTTAAATCATTTTATTTTTACCTGAAATGTCGAGAAAAATCAAAATAAGCAAAAAAAACTTAATACACATAAACCTTTTAATAAGGCGTTACTGTATCTTAATAATTGCGAAATTTATATTTTTAGACATAATTTTAATACATTTTTTCTATTTTGCGACTCTTATGAGCTCATAATCACACGCATTTTGCGTCTTCTTATAGGCCCATAAGAGGTCTGTACTTTTTGTTCTTTTGGGTTGGCAACAGACCTGGCCTATCGCTTGAAGTTTTCCGTGCAAATGTCAATGTCGCTTTAAAGTTGAATTTTCTACAAAATTTTGTGTTTAGGTTATTTTTACCACGTTAAAATTGGGGATGGTTAATTGCAGTAAAAAAGAGAAGAGATGACTATAAAATATATCAAAATATCATTTGTTCTTAGAATTTTAAACATGGTGTAAACTGTAATGCCAATCCAAAACAAAAATCCCTAAATCAGTCATCAATTTAAATGTAAGTTTTTTAAAATTTTAGAGCAAAATAGAATAAATTGTATAAAGCACTCGTTTCATAACACGTTTTTAGCGCACTAGTACTTTAGAACTAAACTTGTACTCGTGCGCTAAAAACGTATGTTTTGAAACTAGTACTTTAATGTACAATTTAAAAGTTTGCTATCACGGAGATTTTAAATTTTAGTTCTCTTATATGTTTTTATCTTCTTGTCAGCATGGTTTCAGGGAGGGCAGGTCCACAGAAACGGCCTCTATCGATTTTGTACAGCATCTGTATGAATCCATAGATAGTGGTTATTTTGTTATTGCTATAAGTTTCGACTTATCAAGGGCCTTTGACACTGTGGATCCTGATTTTCTCAAAACAAAACTTTTTAATTTAGGAGTACGTGGAAAGATTAATGATTGGATCAAGTCTTTTTTAACTAATAGGAGCTTTAGGGTTAAAATAAACGGAGTCTTCTCTAAATTATTTAAGTCATTTGCAGGAACCCCTCAAGGCAGTATTCTTGGGCCTTTATTATTTCTTCTTTTTGTAAATGACTTACCTTATTTTGTTTTAGATGGTAAAATTTTCATGTATGCAACGATACTACAATTGTCATTATTGATTTAAATAGAGATAATCTTATTAAAAGAGTCAATATGGTAGTTGAAGCGTTCGCCAAGTGGTGCCATAAAAACAAATTAATACTTAACCATGATAAAACAGTCTTTACATAATTTGGGCACCAAAGAAAGGTTTTCGCTAATCCCACTTTTGTCTTTAACAACCAATCATTTGTACCTGCTAAATCAGTCTGTTTTTTAGGAGTCACAATAGATAAAAATCTTACCTGGTCTCTCCACATTGATAAGCTTTGTAATAGACTTATGAAGCAAGTTTATGTTATTAGGAGCCTTAAAAACTCACTAGATCAAAAGACCTTATTGAGTGTTTACTACGCAAAGGTTCATTCGCTATTATCATATAACATAATTGTGTGGGGTCATTCTAGTGATATTAATAGAGTTCTTGTAGTTCAAAAACGAATCATAAGAGTCATTTATAACCTTGACTTTAACCATACGTGTCGTGATCATTTTAAAAATAACTCTATTTTAACTGTGACGTCTATTTATTTATTTAAGTTATTGGTATATGTTTTTAATAATCGTAATTTTTTTGTAACAAATGGTTATCTACATAATTACCCCACTCGACAACGAGACCTAATTCGTTGCAATAAATTTAGATTATCTATGTTTAAAAAATCTCCTGCCTATGCAGGATACCACTATTTCAATATTTTACCCAATTCCATTAAAGAAGCCACATCTATTAACATTTTTTAAAAAAATATTAAAAAATTATTGCTCTCACAAACGTTTTATTCTTTCGAAGAGTTCGAAAACTATATGTCTACCCTGGTTTGAGTTATAAATATATCGCTTTCATAAGATCGTTCGTTTATTTTTTTTTTGTGTTTTTATTTATGTATGCATGTAAATATTTTATTTTTTTTTTTTAATATACGAATAATATGTTTGTGATATAGTTTTAAGTCTCAATATTATATTTTAATGACGAGTCTATCTATTGTAAAATAGCCAAGGACAATAAAGATATCTATCTATCTATCTATCTATATTTTTTGCCTATGCTTCTAAAAATTTTAGTTGTATAGGGAACGTTCAAGTATTACGCAACGCAAATTTTGATCATTTTGGACCCCCAACCCCCCTGTAACGCTATTATCCTATACCATTAACATGGGCGTAACACTCCAAAATGACCCCCCCCCCTAGGAGCGTTACGTAATACTTGAACGTTCCCATGTTGTATTTTTTTTCTTTTCTTGAATCTGATTAATTTTAGTTAGTAAATTTAAATTATTTAAACATTATATTATTTTTAAATTATATTTAGTTATTTTATCTGTAATGGGGGAAAACAAAAAATGATGTCTTACTGTCGATCTGTCTGTCTGTTTGTCTGTCTGTATCCGCGATAACTTAAGAACGGTTTGATCTAGCGACTTAAAATTTGCTATGCAGATGTATTTTTATATCATCGTAGACAACTTCGTGTTTGAGAAAATCGGTTGGGGGTAGGGGGGTTAAATTTTTGTTTTGGTCAATTTTTTTATTATTTATAGGAAATAAACATTTAAAAACGACATAAAAAAATAAAATTACACAAAAAAATTTATCATTTTTTCTAGCGTCCCCCTTTTCTCCCCCAAAATGTAAAAAATTGTTTTTAAACAAAACTTTTTTATTATTCACAAATAGAAGAAAAATTTAAAAAATTACATTTAAGGTAAAATAAAATTACACAAAAAATATTATTTTCATTTTTTTCCAGACCCCCTCTCCCCAAAAATGTTAAAAAATAGTTTCTCGGCATAAATTTTTTATTATTCAAAATATCGTCCACTAAAGGCTCTAGTTGTCTAACTCCAAATTTTTCAAAAATGAGATTTTTGTCAAATTTGCTTCATTATCTGATTACCAACATACTTCAAAAAAAAAAGTTGGATTAAACCAATATCAGCCTCAAAAAATGCAAAAATGTAAATATTTTAAGTCGCTAAGTGTCTAACTCCATCATATGATTGTGAGAAAACAATTAAATGAGAACTGTCACTAATGTCAAACTATTTCTCGACAACAGGGGATCCCGTTTATACCCTATGTTTAAGTTTCTATTTCAGAAAAAAAACTAAAATAATTATAACTTAAATCTTTTTTATAATAATAAATACTTAACTAAATCCAAAAAACATAAAAAAAATATGCAGCAAACTGTTAAAGATTCGTTACATTTATGATACATACATAATTATGTATAATAATATACATTAGAATTTAGTTAGATAATATTTGATTGTTTAATAATATTATATTAGATTTTAATAATATTGACCACAAAAATGTAAATAAGGTATTTAAGTTTTGAATGTTGCTTAATAATTATTATATTTTTATTTCAACATAACGTTACAAAATAAAATATATTTTTTTCTCATGGGATTTAATTATTTTTATGAAGGTTTTATAATGTATAAACTTTATAATATTAATATTATCTAGGTATATATATTATGCCTATCTAGTAGTAATATTATATATTAAATATAAAAATATAAATTTTTTGTAATAATATTACGCGATATAATACGATAGGTATCCTCTTTTATCTTCCTTTGGAGTTAGACCATTAGTGAATTTAGATTCTGTGGTTAAAATTTAATTTTCAAATAATTTATATAAAATAGATAACAATGAAAAGTTTTAAATACATTAACACATTTCAAACATTTTTACCTGTGAACAAGCTAGTTTTAAAGTTCTAAATTGCTATAATTAAGTTTTAAATCGTTTTTTACGTCTCGTGAAAAATATGACGTTTTGGAGTTAGACCGTTAGAGCCTTTAGATGACGATATAAGAAAAATTTAAAACCCACCTATAAGGTGAAATAAAATTACACCCAAAAAATTATTATCATGGTAAGCATGGGCGGATTTAGGGGAGGGGCCATGGGGGCATGCCCCCCTGCGAGATATATTAGCATAGAAATACCTTCAAAATTATATTTTTAGTGAAGGCGCGACTTTTTTCCTTATGGATGCCCCCCCCCCTTAAAATGAACTAAATCCACCCTTGATGGTAAGTGTTATGGGACCGTACCATTTTGAGTTGTTTATTGTTTACAGGACAAAGGAACTTACACAACGACAGACGCTGGAGCTCCACTTCCGTACAAAGACTCGAGTCTTACAATCGGCCAACACGGTCTAATCCCGCTAACCGATTGGAACCTCCTGGAACAACTGGGTCATTTTAATAGAGAAAGGATACCCGAAAGGGTGGTCCATGCAAAAGGAGCTGGTGCATTTGGTTACTTTGAAGTTACAGATGATATAACTGACGTGACATCCGCAAAAATGTTCGAAACAATTGGCAAAAAAACGCCGATGGCTGTCAGATTTTCGCAGGTGGCTGGAAATTTGGGATCAGCTGATACTGTAAGAGATCCCAGAGGTAGGTAGATAAACTGAATAACGATTTCTCCCGTTAGTTTAGACAGGGACAAAAGTTCTACCCAAAAAGGATAGAAGACATACATACACTCCCACTTCCACCCAACCAAACAAATTCTGTATTTGTTCTTTGTTGAACAAATACAATATTTACTTGGCCGGGCGAAAAGTGTAACTATATTATTTTTATTAAAGAAATTACTGGCGCCATCTAAATTTTAGCAGAATTATCTTATTCTACAGATTCACATTAGCTATGTTCGTTCGTGTCGCTCAGTGCTACACTTTCCGGCCAACCAAATAAATACTGTATTTGTTGTATGAAAAACAAATACAGTATTTATTTGGTTGGCTGAAAAGTGTAGCACAAATGAGATAGAGATAGGGTAGACGTCTTTTGTTTCATAATTCTAGTTTTAGAGAGCTCCATTAAACAAAAGAACACATCCCGCGGGGTATAACATTGTTTTTCTTCAAGCGTACTAAAATGTTCATATTTTATAACTGAACACACTAGTTAGAAGTGATCTATTTTTTTTACAGTAAAAAAATGAGTTCATTGTTGTACGCCGTAAAAAAAAAGTTAGTTAGCAACACCAACACTGGCGGCAGCACTCTTTGACTTTGATGACAGCCATACTTCAAACTTGTTTGTTTTATTATTATGTAAACAGGTGGTTGATCCGAGATTCTGTGCAAAAACCTTGTGTGAAATTGATTAAAAATGATTGCAGAATAATATATGGTTTATACACCTACAAATCTCTCCGAAATTGCAGATCCTACATTAGACAAGTTGCCGTGAAACCTGTTGTTTAAAAACTTTTAATTTTTAATTTTATTTTATTGATATAAAACATAATATATTTAAATTAAAAACGTTTCTAAATTAACTGAAATACATAATTTAATTAATTTTAAATTATTTTTTTTTTACATATTATTCTTTTTTTTACTATTCCTTACTTACCAACCTAGATAGGTTGCATCTTGTCTTGACATGGACCCTAGCTTGTTTTATCCAAAGACTTCTTTTGTGCAGCGTCCTTTTTGATAGTTTAAAAAGAAATTATCGCATTAAACTTTGGTAACATGTTGGTAACAACTCCTAAATTCTTAATATCCTCAATTTTCATTAAATGCAACTCATTTTTTCTGCATTTCTCATTATTCAAATTATAATTATTAAAGCCACCTAATATAAATTTTATTAAAATACAGTTTTTTTAATTTGTTTTAAAATTTTACCTTTGTAGCCAGGTAATTGATTGATTGATTGATAATGAGAAACAAGGTAAGGATTCGTACCTCAAACACTGCGGCCACCTGCGGGCCTATTGTGTTGTTCTTGGGTCTCTTGCTAGTCAAACAGCTTCGTTCCCTTTATCAGGCTTTCTAGGATGTTTACTAGATTTGTATTAAAGAGCATAGCTTCTGGGTTACCATTTCCCGGTTGCCGGTATCTCCAGATAATACATTTCTTTGTTTCGTCGGAAGTTTTTAACAAACCAATCTAGCATATTTTTATAAATCAATATTGTGCACAATTATTATTATTATTATTATTCGAACTCAGTGAGCGGAAACTAAGCCGATGATAACTGGTGTTTATCTTAAATATAAATTTATATTATGTAAAAAAAAAGATTTAAATAATAGAACGAAGAATAAATATCACATACTATCACAGTTAAGATTTTAACTAAATTAAAACTAAAAGTACTAGCTAGGGTAATGGACCCGTTGTTCTCTTAACAGTCCTAATTCTCTGTCCAGTCTGTTTTCAAACTGGTTTACATTTAATGACATCACGGTATCTTCTCCCAGACTGTTCCACCTATACACAACCCTATTTGTTAAAAAAAATTTCCTAGGTAATCTTGAGCATCTTTCTTTGTGAATTTTCTTTCCATGTCCTCTTAAATTGGTAGTATTGTTGTTGAGCAGAAAAATGCGAAGGTCAATGGTATAATAGTTACTTAACAGCTTGTATGTTTGTATTCTCCTCTCGTTTAGGGTGGTAAGATTCATACGTTTGAGACGCTCAGGATATAGGAGATCTGTTAGTTCCAGTGGAATCTTGGTTATCAGCCTCTGTACTTTTTCCAGGAGATCAATGTCCTGGGCGTAGTAAGGATTCCAGACACTTTCTGCGTATTCCAAAATCGGACGTATATATGTTTTATAAAGCCGGGCAATGTTGGGAGCTGACTGGTGATTGTGTTTGATATTACTTGTGGTGCGGAACATTGAATACACTTTCCACATTGTACTAGGTTCCATGGTTCTATTCAGTTCAGTATTATTATTTATCGTATGGCACAATTAATATTAAAAATAATAATAATAATAATAAAAATTATAAGATAACGGTAAATATGTAAAAATAGTGTAAATCATAAACAAATGTCTAAGTTTCTTATCCATTCCAAAACATTTTCATTAAGGTGAAGTAGATCTTCAGAGTTTCCTTGATAAGCTCTTAGGGGGCAATTATTTATAATATGGGTAACGCTTTGTGAATCTGCACCACAATTACACCTAGCTGAGTCAATCCAACCGCAGGTGTGCTTATATTCTGCAGAACGTCCATGTCCTGTTCGGAGTCTATTCAACTGACACCAGTCCCGTCGTTTTAAATCAGAACCGTCAACCTGTTCGGTTGGATCAAGTTGTTCTCCAAATTTTCCCATCATACTGGTTCTCCAGTTTGCTTTCCGGAGTTGAGTGAAGTTTACTTGATCATCAAGTAGTTTTTTAGCTGTTTTTAAAGATGGGCGTCTAGATTTTAATCTATCTAATGATGAATCTGGAATATATTCGTGAATGGGTAAATTTAGATTATCACTAATTTTCTTATATTCTCGAAGTAACGCTTCCTGTCTTCTAAATTTAGGTGGAGAAATGTAACTAAGTGTTGGTAACCAGCATGTAGGAGTAGACTTTATACAACCAGAAATAATTCGCATTGTTGAATTCAATACAACATCCAGCTTCTTTGTATGGCAACTATTTAACCAAACTGGAGCACAATATTCAGCAGCGCTGTAAACAATACCAAGCGCAGAGCAACGAAGGGTCGTAGCTGTTGAACCCCAAGATGTTCCACATAGTTTTTGTATAATATTGTTTCTTGTTCGAATTTTAGCAGCTGTCTTTTCCAAATGAAGTCGATAAGTTAGTGTCCTATCAAGCGTGACTCCTAAATATTTAGGTGTGGGATTGTACTTAATAAGATTTCCATCAAAATAAACGGAAGGTTGTAAATTTGCTAAATTGTTTTTCAAATGAAAACAGTTCAGTAAAATATGCGAACATCACAGTTACTGAAAAAAAACTGTTTTTTGTCCATTTCTTTAACTTATAAAATGATAGTAGTGGAGTAGTAGTAGTAGTAGTAGTAAATTTTTGGGTTGGCCAAAGCCGGACTAGGTAATTTCTGGCCCTTTTTGTCACCCCAGGCAATCCCAGCCATTTACTAATTTGAGTCCTTCTTGAACCTGCCCGTCCTTTCAATAAAGGTCAGGATATTGGCCCAGGGCAGATCTTTTAGTTCTTCTTGGTTGAGTCTTTGAGTTTCAAAGACTTGCAAAGACTGATCCTGTCGTATCTGACACACTCAGCTAAGTAATGAGAGGATGTAGTAGTAGTGGAGTAAATAAGAGTCTCCTGATTTAGCAGGCAAAAGGTTTCCAACTGCTTCATTTGCAATGAAGAAAAGTTCTGGTGGAGTACCACTATAAATGTCTTCTTCGTCACTGGGCTTTGTAATTGCTGCAAAAAAGGCTTTTTTAATAAACCAGTACCAGAACATTAATATTTCATAATTTTATCAAAGGTAGTACTTCCAAAAAGCTTTTTATTAATTTTTTTCACCGCGTTGGTTAGACGAGTCTGGATCATACGGCCGAAAGTTTTACGGTCGAAGAAATGTTTTTACCCCCTGTATTACTGTATTGTCCAGAGGTTCTCAATATTTGATTAAAACAATGAATTTCTTATGCATATTGGGCAAGGGCCACTTGCACCAATGATGGTTTAACTTTAAACTTGCAGTATTTTTAACTTAAACTCAGTTTAGTTGACATAATCCCAGTTTAAGATTTGGTGCAAGTGGCCCTTAATTAGCTAAAGCTAAATTATTTAGCGTAAATATAATCCTATTTGATTCTTAAAATATATCGCCTTCTAAATTCTGAAATATCGTATCTGAAAAATGCCTCCCATTAAAAAAAAACAACAAACCAGCAAACTACCAAACCAAACCATTGTTAACGTAAACCAACGCCTCCCATTAGAAAAAAAACACCAAACCAGCAAACTACCAAACAAAACCATTGTTAACGTAAACCAACGCCTCCCATTAAAAAAAACACCAAACCAGCAAACTACCAAACCAAACCATTGTTAACGTAAATCAACGCCTCCCATTAAAAAAAAACCTCAAACCAGCAAACTACCAAACCAAACCATTGTTAACGTAAACCAACGCCTCCCATTAAAAAAAAACACCAAACCAGCAAACTACCAAACCAAACCATTGTTAACGTAAACCAACGCACCATTAAAAAAAAAACACTATCCAGAAATTCGTGAGTATTTTAACAATTTTTTTTTATAAAAATTTCAACAATTATTTTATTATATTTATTAATTTTCAGTAGTGTTGCCGCCTAAGGCCTATCGTCTCGCTATCGTCTCGTTATCGCTGATCAGAACGATAGCGAGAGGTGGAAGAATATCGTATCGTTGTAACGATAACGAGAGGCCTCTCGCCCGTAACGAGACCGAAGCGAGAGCGATAACTATCGTACAGTTAAAGACAGTCGAATGTTGAAGCCACCTAAAATCAGATAAAAATATTTGACACAAACGTCATTATTTAATTTTTGAATTTAATTATTTTTAAAATGCAAATATATTCTTTAATATCCATTATGCAGCATACATTAGCCCCTTATAAAAGGCTTTTATCTTTTAAAATCCTATAGCAGGCAGAAATTGCTTCAAAATTATCCTATTTTCATAGCAGATATAAAATTATGAACTCCTGGCAGTTGCACTAAGTACCTAATTAAGCTTATAGTAAGTATGGTAGTATCTGACTAATACGAGGGGTAATTTAAAAGAAGGCAAAAAGGCCAGCGCTGCTGTTAGTAGGACCTGAGTGCTAAAAATCGATTTTAATAGTCTTTATATATTTTGCTTTCTCATTTTTACTTTCTTATAAAGAAAGTATTGTGATAGAAAAAAAAAACAAAAATTTTCTCCCTTTCCCCAAACCGATTTTCCTCAAAAACGAACTTGTCGGAGATAATATAAAAAACATCTGCATACCAAATTTCAAGTCGCTAGCTCAAAGCGTTCCTAAGTTCTCGTGGATACAGATAGACCGACGAACAGACAGACAGACAGACATACAGACAGACAGACAGACCGTCAGACAGACCGACCGACAGACAGACGGATATATTTTTTTTGCTTATTTTGATTTTTCTCGGCGTTTCAAGAAAAAATAAGATGATTCAGGTAAAAAAATATTTGTTTTTTTTTCTATCACAATACTTTCTATGTGAGAAAGTAAAAATGGGAAAGCAAAATATACAAAGACTATTAAAATTGTTTTTTAGCACTCAAATCCCACTAACAGCAGCTCTGGCCTTTTTGCCTTCTTTTAAATTACCCCTCGTATTAGTCAGATACTACCGTAATTACTATAAGCCTAATTAGGTACTTAGGGCCACTTGCACCAATGATGATTTAACTTTAAACTTGGATTAAATTGACGGCCGACCAATCATAACGCAGCATTTTTAACTTAAACTCGGTTTGGCTGAGATAATCCCGTACCAAAAGTTGGTGCAAGTGGCCCTTAGTGAAACTGTCAAGAGTTCATATTTTTATATCTGCTATAAAAATAGGACCATGTTGAAGCAATTACTGCTTGCGATACGATTTAAAAAGATAAAAGCCTTTTATAATGGTCACATATATGCAGCAAAATATCCGTTTACGAAGATATATGCATTTTAGTAATTTTTGACATATTCTTTTTAAATGTGACATTTGAGTCAAATTCATTTAACTAATATTAGTTGGCTGAAATATTCAACTTTTACGCTGGAACGATAAGTATCGTTATCGCGAGAGGTAGGCGATAACGAGAGGCCTCTCGTTATCGTTTGTGCGAGACGATAATTTTTGAAATATCGCATCGTAGTTGCGATACGAGAGGTATTTATTGGCGATAACTATCGCTTTAGGCGGCAACACTAATTTTCAGAGAATAGTAATAGTAGTAAAGCAACCGGTTATATATCTCAATGTATAAATACTTGCCTACGCTTTGAGCATATAAGAAATACACTATAAGAGAAAGTCAAAGGATAGAGATAGAAAACTATTGTACCGCCATTAGCGGTTGTTTTTTAAAATTCACTAAATTCACGGTCAACGACAGCCGATAATACAGATAACCTACGGAAGTCGGTAATAAAGATTACTATTGCTTTCCCAAATCAATTTTGTAAAAATGGGGAAAATCTCTGTATTTTTATTTGAAACTTTAAGTTTATTCACCAAAAGATAAAACAAATTTTTAAAGTCTAACAAGTGGGTTATCTAACCCGCACATTAATTAAAAATAACAATATATGAATCGAAATTTTAATTAAATGTAAAATTTGTTAAACTTTAAAAATATGAAATTTTATCTTTTGCTAAATAAACCTATATAATTAAAAAAAAACACTTGGCTTTGATTTTTATATATTTTATTTTAAACGTAAATAGGAAATTAAAACAATTATGTCGTACTTTTAACAGTTAACTTTTTATTATAAATATATATATATATATATATATATATATATATATATATATATATATATATATATATGAGGAGTAAACATTTGCCTTCATATATAATTGAGTGTCATACACAATATACTGCCTAAGGGCAGAGCACATTTGCAAAGTTTTTATAATTAGTATTCCTACATTTAACAGATAAACAATATGAATCAGTTAAACCGATAAGCTTCTCTGGCCAGGGGCTATCCCAGCCCTAAACAGCTGTTTAAGGCTAGCTCAGTCAAACTGATAAGCTCTTTTCGATAGGGGCCATCCCTGCCCTAAACATATCAGTAAAAATGGTAAGAAGCTTTTTAGGGCATTTGTCCCAGCCCTAAACAGCTCAGTCAAATCAATAAGTTTTTTTGTGTAGGGGCTGTCCCTGCCCTAAATAGCTCAGTCAAAATAATTAGAAGCTTTTCAAGACAGGGTCAGTCCCTGCCTTTAGTCATTTTATTTAACTTGGCACTATTAATGTTTTTGACCCACACATTAAATAAGTTTGCATCACTAGGAAAACGGTGACGTTTACTTAACTGATCCTTGCAAAACGGTACAATACACATTTTGTATTAGACATCACAATAAAAGTTCGGTATAAAAGCACAATAAATTGCAAATCACGAGTAAAATTTCACGAGTAAAATTTCAATTGTTTTGACAGATATACTACCCCTCACCCCACTCCCACTAAACAATTAAGTTCATATACAGCTGGCGCCATCGCTCAGTCGTACCTAGAAGCCAAAACACAGGTTCGGGTCCTGAATACTTTTCACGGTCACGTATTTGACTTTCTCTTATAGTGTATTTCTTATATGAACACCGTTTATTTATTTCTTAGGTTTTGCACTCAAATTTTACACTGAAGATGGTATTTGGGACTTGGTCGGCAACAACACGCCAATTTTTTTCATAAGAGATCCAATCTTGTTTCCTATGTTCATCCATTCGCAAAAAAGGAACCCATCGACTAATTTAAGGGACATGAACATGTTTTGGGACTTCATATCGCTGCGTCCGGAAAGTCTTAACCAAGTTATATACCTCTTTTCCGATAAGGTAATTATACTCTGCCGTGCTAAGGTGAAAGGTCCTATCTACATAGGTTTAACATACATAGGACCTTTCAGCTTAGCAAGGCAGTACTAGTCTACACTGATAGCTCGTTACTCTGGTGAATACTAAAAGTTTTTGCTTATATGGAACCCCACGAAAGTTTAGTTAACATTCACTGGTTTTTAAAGTAGTACCTAGTAGAAATTTAACGTTAGAATGTTTTTCTAACGTTAGAAAACTGTAAAAAAGTACGTTATAAAATATGTGAAAATGTCCCGCTTTTTAACGTTAGAATCAAACGTTAATCTAACGTTAGATTTTTAAGTTAGAAATACGTTATAAGTACGTTTAATTTCTAACTTTCGGAGGGGGCGTAGCCAACTAGGAAATTTCTACCTGGATCATAAAATGGCAGCTGGAGACAAATTTATTCATATAAATAAATCTTAATTTATTTTAGCAAAAAAACATAATTTAGTTACATTTATTTATAAAATAGCCATCTTTTTAGGTGACCCTAAATATTTTTCGTGTAATATGCTGTTATACTTCGATAAATACGTTTACCTCTCAGAAAAACTTTATATTTAGTTAGTTAATATTTATTTATACATTCAGAATCTTAAAATATTTTTTCAATTATAGTTCAGCGTTGCCAGACTTACTATAATTTTGACTTTTGGGGGATATTTTTTTAAACTATAGAAATAATAAATAATTATTAAACCTAGGCACATACCTGTCTGAAATGAGTATTTTCTACTATAGCTTACGTATTAATGGAAATTTAAAACTTATTTAAAGTTAGAATAATTTTAGAAAAAGGTTAGAATTTAGTTAGGAAACTAACGTTAGATTTATGTATTTTATAACGTTTTTGTCAAACGTTAGTTTTTAAGGTTAGATTTATATATTTTATAACGTTTTTGTATAACGTTTGAGACTAAACATAAAAATGTCACTAATCTAATGTTATGTTAAGTTAGATTTATGTACTTTTCTACCAGGGTAGTTATAGTTCTGAATGTTAACTAAACTTTGGTGGGTTTCCATATAAGGGAACGTTTAAGTATTACGTTACGCAAATTTTGATCATTTTGGACCCCCACCCCCCCCTGTAACGCTATTTTCCTATACCATTAACATGGGCGTAACACTCCAAAATGACGTTATAAGTACGTTTAATTTCTACTATGGAGTAGGATTGAAAATTGTGTATTATTTTATTTTTAATTTACTTTTATCCAACACCGTCACAGAAACACTTGTTTTGAGCACTATTTAAAATTTCAAAAGTGAGTTTTTTTCCACTAGTGACTAAAAAAATTTTCACCCACTCTTTTACGTACAGCTTTTGATCTCACCCAAAATTAGTTACATACCCTATTAATTAAGTATTATAACTATTCTATAAATAGAAGCACGTTAACTAAACCATAAACATTAAAGAAAACCCCAAATTTTTCTTTAGTTTTTGAATAAAATACTGTTTTTATTAAAAATTCTGTCATCATTGCGTCCATTTTGACGTTTGTAAGAAATGTAAAACTAGCAATTGTTAATTTTTAATAGGCATACGTGGGCCATGGCTACCTATTATTTTAGTATTAAGAAAACTTATCTTAATCTTAACCCATTCGTAGCCAAGCTTTTTATTTTTATAAAAATAAGATTATAGATAGATATTGTTGCCCAGAGTCATGAAAAAATATTTAAAAAAATTCTAGTCTCTCCCTTTTTTTTATTTTTGATTTTGAAAAAATGTTCCAATATTGGAAATTGGCAGGATTTGTTTAAAAAAAAGTATAAAAACTTATTATTTTTTAAATTATATTTTTATTTATGAAACGGATTAAACTAATAATAATAACTGTTAACACCTAAAATTTATAATTTTACCCTCAGTGCTGAGAAGTATGAAAAATTCTAAAACACTTAATAGCATGCATATTTACTCCACATATACCACATCCAATGGTAGAATTTTTTTTGCATACCCTGCATCTATTTTGCTTAATCGTTTCAGGGTAATGAAAAATATTTAAATTTTGTGATACTGCATTTGGTACGTTTCTAAATAAGCTTCTGTTATTGCTAGAAACACGTCCAGGACTTAGAAGTAAATATGTAGACACAATAGACCGAATAAAAGCAAGAAATTCTAATGCATGGGCTACGTTATTGTAGTCGCAAGATTTTAAGGCGATCTCCTTTTGTGATTGCACTTCGTGTCTGTGTAAAATCCATGCATTTGATAAAGAGGCTGAAAGTAAGTGTGTAAATATAGACCAATACCATTTGTTGTTTCTAATTTTGACTCTATAATTTGAGATATTTCTATCCATCAAATCTGTTCCTCCCATGTTGGTGTTATATAAATTAATTGCGTTAGGCATGTCCACATTAATATACTTTTTTTGAGATGCTGAATATCTTTTTACTGATTTTGTTGGTAATACACCATATAGATTTGAAGCCACCTGAACAACAGCATTATCAATCCATTGAATTATAATGAGGTCTTTATTCGAGTTTACATAAGATGTAGTAAAACCTCTTTCTTTTTTAACTTCTTTTTTGTTAAGAGGACAATTTTCAATTCTGTTTTGACGAATGGTCCCTGTGCAGCTGTAACCAAGTTCATTCATTTTCCTAAGCAGAGGCAAACCCGTAAAAAAATTATCTATAAAAAAATTAAAATGTACATCTGGGTAAGAACCTTTAAGTCTTTCTGCGAAGGTAGAAACGACCGATGCTCCAAGTCCAAGTTCGGCATTTTCAAGCTGGGTACCTTTCCCTTGGTAGGGCTCGGTACTAATTAAATACCCATCAGAAGCATTTAGTGACCAAAATTTGAATCCATATCGTATAGGTTTGCCTTGAATTCTTTGTTTGCAGCTATGGTGACTGTAATATGGGACCATAGATTCATCTACATCAACATTTATACCTATCGGCTTATTATCCATAAACTTTAAATTTAGGTTTTTAATTATTGGTCTTATTTTACTAAACTTATCTTCTGGTAAAAGTTTGGAGTTATCACAGAAATGAAAATGTTTTAAAATTTCCCTAAATCTGTTACGTGACATAGCATTTGAAATTGCTAGATTACTTATATCAGCATCAAGGCTCCAGTACATTTCCCGTCTACAACCAGAATTATACCCTGAGATCATCAGTATAGCCAAAAATACTTTTATTTCTTCTACACATACATCAAAATTAGAATTTGGATTCTTTTCTTTGGAATACTTTATAGACTCGTTTCTAATATAATCCAAAAGTTGATTGTCCCAAAAACGTTCAAACATATCGACTGGGTTGGTTATTGTTTTTATATTTGGTGTTAAATCCTCGCTTGCTGGAAACGTTTTACCAACCAAGTCACCTTTTTCCCATGTATCCTTATATATTTTTACTTTTTTTTTATTTTTGGTAACAGCTAATTTATTTTTATCATTATAGCCCGAATTATCGTCTTTTTCGCTCTCACAAATATTACCTTTTAACTTTTTTTGTTTATCTTCCTCACTCTGACAAGCAACTTTTCTCTTTTTACTTAGTTTCCTTTTTATCTGTATAAGAGGTTCATCGTCATCACTCTCATAAATAATATTTTTGTTTTTCGGGTCAGATTGTATAACTTCATCGCCGCTACTGTCGTCTATTTTATTTTGAAGCTTTAGACAGGCCTCTGCTGGTGCGTTTAAAATTTTTGATGAAAACCGATTTGCAAGATCATCATTTTCAATATCTGAAGTAGCGGAATCCCCATCTGATTCATTAAATGGTGGATTTATATATATATCAACTGATTCAAAGGTTTTTTCACTAACTTTGTCTAATAACTTATTTAAACTTGCTGACACACAAGTCATATGCTTGTTACCATAAAATGTTTTCACGTTCATTTTTGCTAAAAATTAACATAAATTATATACATGAGCAGCCATGTTCCGATATTGGAACACAAATAAAAATGCCTTTATCCATAAACTTATTGAGCATATAAAAATCTTGTGTTTACAGATTTGTTTTTGAGGTTATAATACAGTATTTTAGGCAACAATTATTTAAAATGTAATTTCAATGTACCTTACGTAACGTAAAAGTTTTAACAAAAAAAACGAAAGTAAAATTTAATCATAAAATCTTACCATTTTTGATTAAACACGACACAGGCACTGTTATATGACTTAAATCTTACATCGGGAATGTTGTCGAATGGGAAACGTGTCTAAGTAATACACAACTGCTTCCACCTAGTAGCGGGAGGATGAATTATGCGATGTTCCAATATAGGAACATGGCTACGAATGGGTTAATATTTTTGACATAATTTTTCGCAAAGTTATAGATTTTTATTTAAAAATAAAAGGTGTTGGATAAAATTAAATTCTCAACTCGTGTATTAAGTGATTTTATCCACTTAATACACTAGTTAAGAAAATAACTATTTTTACCCTCTTTTTTTTTGTTTTAAACAGGGTATTCCTGATGGTCACAGACATATGGATGGATTTGGATCCAGTACATTCTCTATGATACGTAACAAGACTTTAACTTGGGTGAAATTCCACTACCTCACAGACCAAGGTAAGGAGCTGTAATTTATCAATACACTGTAAAAAAAATCTGATTATTATACCTTGGTATCCCACGAACTTTGATCAGCGTTCATGTGTTCATGCTTTAAATAAAAAAGAATTTATAGAAATTGTACTTTTAAACAAAAAAAACTTTTTAAAAATAGGGTAAAACTCCTAATTTTAGCGTTTTTTGTTTATAATTAAGGCAATTATTATTTTATTTGGTTAATTTAGCACTTATATAAAAGATAATTTTAAATTGGTCAAAAAATGTTATAAACAACGTTTTCCTAAAACGCATTGTTTTCGAGATATTGGCGTTTAAAGCAGTAAAAGGTTTTTTTAGCATATCTCACATATTTATAACCCGAATTTAAAAAATTATATTTTAAATAGAAGCTCTTTTTAAGCCCTATAAAAAATGTTATACACAGTGTTTTGCTAGAATATAATGTTTTAAAGATACAGAATTTAAAATCAAACAAAACACCTAGTTTTAAATTTGCAAACTAGATGGCTCTAGTGTACAATAGTGCCGATGTTTTGACAGGGTGCTTGCAACGTTTCATCTAGTTTACATGTTACAAATTTTATTTTAGGAATAAAAAATCTGGATCAAGACGAAGCCAACCGAATCGCCGGTATAGACCCAGATTACGCGGTCCGTGATTTATACGACGCCATCTCCAGGAACGAATTCCCTTCGTGGACCTTCTACATACAAACCATGTCGACCGAACAAGCGAAAACCCTGGAATTTGACGCATTCGACTTGACCAAAACATGGCCGACTGACAGGTTTCCCTTGAGGAGGGTCGGAAGGTTTGTGTTGAATAGAAACCCTGTGAATTTTTTCGCTGAAATTGAACAGTTGGCGTTTCAGCCCAGCAATTTTGTACCAGGTAAGTAAAGAGTATAGTATATTCTATAACTAGTGTGGAATAGACAATATGAATGACTATTCCATACTTGTTGTAGACTATACTTTTTCTTCGACTGCAAATATGAAACACTGTATGGCTTTAAACTGCGGCCAAGGTTAAAAACAAAGTTTTTTTGTAACTCGGCATTGTAAATGCAACAAAACACATATTTTTAAATAAAGCAATTAATGTTATTTAATAATTTTATCCAATCAGTAGTTAAAAAAGATTTTTATTTAATTTTAGCACATATTTACAAATTATAATGTAAAAGTTGAAGGTTATGTCAGATTGTTGTGACAGATATCAGGTTTAAATATTTCATAATAGATGGAGCAGTTTTAATTTTTTGAACTAAATTGATAAAAACTTGGTAAATATTAAGAAAAACTAATAAACTTTATGTAATTTTAACGCAAAACTTTAAATCGCATTAAATTATTTAATATTTAATTGTAAAATATACATATTTTTGCTAATTTTGCTACAGTTTTCTTTAATTTTATAAACAAGAGATGGCACTACATGTGCTCATTCTAACACTTGATACGGAATATTCATACCATATCTAAAGCTAGAATGGATTCATTCTGTTTGAAAAGTGTGTGTATTTGCTTACATTCTAAAGCAGTCGCGTTTTAACAGCTTGATTAACTGGTATATTAGTCTAATTGTAGCACGCTTGGACCAATCTATTAGTGCAATAAGTATTAATAAAATCCGTTTCAATGTGTACTAGTGAAACACCCGAAACGCTGGAATGGCCCATAACGCAAATTTTGATCATTTTGGACCCCCCTAGGAGCGTTACGTAATACTTGAACGTTCCGATTGTTCTTTTGGGCTAAATGACAAAATCCAGATTTTTATAAGAAAATGCAACATTCGATGTTTTTACCGAAGAAAACTCTAAATTCCAGGTTTGATATTAGAAAAACAGTCTTCATTTTTTTTAGGGATCAGTGATTCCCCAGACCGTATGCTTCAAGGACGAATGTTCTCATATCCAGATACCCATCGCTATCGTCTGGGCGTCAACTACCAGCAAATTCCAGTCAATTGCCCCTTCCAAGTAAAAAATTTCCAAAGAGACGGTCTTTCTACTATCAACAGTCAGGGTGGTGCTCCCAATTACCATCCCAACAGTTTTGGAGGGCCAGAAGTGAAATCTGGAGCATCCTACACACCCTATCAGAGCTACACTGGCGAAGTTAAATACTGGGACCTCAGAGATCAAGATAATTACAGTCAATCAAGGGAAAGGTACTTAAATTTGGACGTGAATGAAAGAAGACGACTGGCAAAGAATGTGGCTACTATGCTTAAAATGGCTTCTTCAAACGAAGTTAAAGCACGTACTATTTCTGAGTTTGAAAAAGTTGATAAAAAACTAGGTAGTGATATAAGATCAAACATGTAAAGTTATTTAATAAAAATATATTAAACACCCTGATTTTTATTATTTTTTAAAAGAAACATAGCATAGCTAAAGCAGTCGTTGTATTTTCGTCATTGGGATTAATATTCGTAAAATTTATGTAAAAAACCACCGATACCTAACCTAGTATCACTTATGATCAACGAAATAATAACTCTTCTCTCTAGAATAGGCATTTCATTCGTAAAAGCTGATAAAAACGTAGCCAACATATACATTCCTCTGTCTTACTCGCACAGCTTTGTTCTAACAGAGACAACAATAACAGTTACTGGTTATTGTTATTGTTCAGGCCTGAATATACCTACTATTTGTTTACAAACAAACAAAAATGTTGGCGATAATTTATATTAACGGTATGCGTATTCTAGAGAGAAGAGTTATTAGTTCGTTGCTTATATTACCCCTGAAAATTTTGATTAGAGCTTAAGGATTAAGTAGTATTATTAGGAAAACGTGTTATACAGTGCGGTCCAAAAGTCACCCCCCCCCCTCTTAACTTTTGAACGAGTTGAGATATCGATTTCAAATTTAGTACTCTTAAATAAGACAACTTAAACTATCTTTAAGCATATATTTGATACTTTTATCTTTTAAAATGTGGGCATGGGGGGAAATTTTTTTAAATGGAAAGGGGGGTCGTGTGATACATCATTTTAAAGTCTTTAAAATTCTCTATATAACCATACATTTTTAAATTTTTTAAACATGTTTTTTAAGGTTTTGATTTTTCAGTTTTTTTGTGCTAAAAAAATAAATTTTTCAGTTATTTTTTTGTTAATTTTTATTTATGTCAACTAAAATTAGTTGAAAAGTATAATTTACTTTTTTTCATTATGAAATTAGGCATTTTTAAAAAAGATGTTTTAAAAAAATAAAAAATATATAGTTAAATGGAGAATTTTATAAGCTTTGAAATCACACGACCCCCCTTTCCATTTAAAAAAATGTGCCTCCATGCCCCCTGCCCACATTTTAAGAGCTAAAAGTATTAAATATATGCTAAAAGATACTTTAAGTTGTCTTATTTAAAAGTTCCAAATTTGAAGTCGATATCTCAACTGGTTCAAAAGTTAAGAGGGGGGGGGGTGACTTTTGGACCGCTATGTATAATACGTTTTCCTAATAATACTACTTAACCCTTAAGCTCTAATCTAAATTTTCAGGGGTAATATAAGCAACGAACTAATAACTCTTCTCTCTAGAATACGCATACCGTTAATATAAATTATCGCCAACATCTCAGTTTGTTTGTAAACAAATAGTAGGTATATTCAGGTCTGAACAATAACAATTACCAGTAACTGTTATTGTTGTCTCTGTTTGAACAAAGCTGTGCGAGTAAGACAGACGAATGTATATGTTGGCTACGTTTTTATCAGTTTTTACGAATGAAATGCCTATTCTAGAGAGAAGAGTTATTAGTTCGTTGATCATAAGTGATACTAGGTTAGGTATCGGTATAAATAAAGTTATATTATTATTAGTATTATTATGTTTGAGAATTAAGTTGTATAATTCAAATTATACTATTAAATAATTTTAACATAGGTTTATATATGACTTCGAATCTATCTTTTCCGTCTAAGTGATCCAAATGATTAAAACAATCGTATTGATATTGTCCATAAATTTTGGCCTTCTCAGGTAGTTGGTTGTAGAATAAAGTTGCATCCTAAAAATAATTCAATTTATTTTATTTTTATTTTATTTTAAAAATTACACAGGCCTTGGATTCCAATATGATATTCCTATGTATTTTTTCCCGCTGAATCTAAATCCGCAACCTGTTCAACCCCTACACGTCAGGATTTTGATATAACCTCAAAAAACACCCGAAAAACTATTGAAACCGCTAAAATCATCTATGCCATACCACTGTCACCCCCCTGTCTCCAAATTGCTAATTCTATAACCCCAGAACCTCATATTCCCCTAACCTCATAATACCATAGCCGCATAACCTCAAAACCCCGTAACCTCATTAAGTAGAAAAATCTAGTTTGGGAAAACAGAACAAATTCTTCAGCTTTTTTTGTGGAACATAGTCATAGTTAAGTAACTCTATAACCTCAAAATCCCCTAACACCATAATCTCAAAATCCCTTCACTTCGTAACCCCATATACTATATCCCCTTAATCCCGTTATCCTATTCTGTGGAGAAGTCCGGTTAAAAAAATAATAAAATAGACCTTGATTCATGACTTCACTCACAAAACTCTTATGATTTCGAGAACCAGACTTCTCCACAGAATAGGATGATAAGGTTAAGAGGTATAATATATGGGGTTACGGAGTGAAAGGGTTATGAGGTGTAATGGGATTTTAGGGTTATAGTTACTTATTCATAACTATGTTCTACAAGAAAATTTCACGTAATTGTTCTGATTCCAGAAACAGATTTTTCTACTTAATGAGGTTACGCGGTTTTGAGGTTATGGAGAAATGGTATTTCGAGGTTAGGGGATTATGGGGTTACGAAATTACTAATTTGAAGGAAGAGGGTGAAAGAGGTATGAAGTAGATTGTTTTAGCGGTTTCAGTAGTTTTTCGAGTGTTTTTTGAGGTTATCTCAAAATCCTGACGTGTAGGGGTTAAACGGGTTACGGATTCGGTTTCAGCGGGAAAAAATACATAGGAATATCATATTGGAATCCAAGACTGTGTTATTACTAAGGACTGTATTGATATTTTTTTTATTCGATTGTATCTAAAAGCGCCACTTTTTGTATAACCAATCTGTACAATTTTACGTTGATTGGTTGATTGATATTGAAATTGATTAAAAGTGATTTAAGTACCAAGAAAAATATTTTATTAATTTGTGTAGAAACTTTAGAGGGATGAAAGAAATGATCAGGTATTAAGTTAGATGGATCCATATACTGTGGACCCAAAGAACTTTTACCTCAAGAAGTAATTTCAGACCAATGTTTATGAAGGTGTCATCTTTTTGTTTGTTTATTTACTAACAGAAACGTGATACAGCTTTGTGGTGTAAAATGTAGATGTCGCTAGTCGACTCTCAGTAGCGATGTTGCGTAGTTTCCACCTTTTCATGAATTTAAATCATTATACTTAAATTAAAAATGTAAAAAACTTTATTGTGTATACTATAATTATGTTTAATAATATAGTATATTTAAATCTATTAAAATTAAACTACTAGCTTATATAAAACTCATACAGAACTAATGTTTCTTAAAATTTACAATAAAATATCCAAAGTATATGTTTCCAATCGGCAACACTGTACCCCTGTCAGTCATTTTACGACAGTAGACTGAGTTTACACATTCTTTCTCTCTCTTTACGCGTACTAAGTGTAAACATTAGTCACTCCCCACCAGCCCCTCACCGTAGTTGGTTCACGCTTCAAACAAAGCATACGGTTGATTTCATCATGTTCCTTCTTGAGGTAAAAGTTTTTTGTGTGGACCTAATCATTTCTTTCATTTCTCTAAAATTCCACGGAGAGGTTGCGTAAACTTTTAGCATCACCTCAGAGGTTGTTACAATGTCACTCGGGCTGGAGTATAATACAGTTGGAACGGTTATGTTTTCAATGGGATATAACGGCGGTATTTCGGAATTATACAGCTCCAAATTTTTCTTTTTTCCATAATCGTACATCTGGAATCTGCCTTTTGCATTAGCGAGACTGCTGTAATACCATATCTCCCTTACGGCGATGGTTTGTATGAAATTTGTTAGGAGGTAGTTTACTACTGCCTAAAATAGAATAAATTTTATATTATAAGACATTTTCCGTATTACATCACGAAATGCGTAGCATCAAACACAGAAAAAAAGGTTATCTTGGCAGAAGATAATAAATCATCTTGGATTTATATTATCTTAAATCGAGGTAATAATCTTCTTTTAAGATCATGTATCCTCGGTTTAAGATTATCTGTGAGTTTGGTTTCCTTAAATTATTCTCTTAGTAGAAAAATCCTTTTGTCAAGGAATTTTTCCTTAAATGCATGACATTTAAAATAGTAACAGAGAATCAAGAGTTATTATCTTGACTCAAAGCCCCTGTTGCCTTACGGTAAAGAGTATGCCGGCCTCACCCCACGTAGATATACAGTAGACTCGCCCGTTGTTATTGTTGGCTGGCAGACAATTTGCGCAGTAGTTCAAGATATGCGCGGGAGAGAAGTTAGGTTTGTTTTTTTTTTGCCGTCAGTTGTCTTTAAAGGTTTGGATTGTTTTTATCTGCTTTAAAATGGACGTATTTGTATCTTTTACCCTCAAACGATGGGGATTTTCAAATTTACTTAAAAAATTCACGGGTAAGTAGCTTTAAATAATTTACACCTACCCTATTGAAAATGACGGGTCTGCGCGGGTATAAATTTTCCATAGACCGGACTTGAGCGGGTGAATTTCATCCGCTCAAGTCCGGTTTATGCACCATTTATACCCGCCCAGACCCATCATTTTCAGCAGGGTATAAGCGCCATTTTGCAATGGCGTTGCAACAAGTTTTTCTTCAAAAACAAGTGGTTTTTCCTATGACCAGAGTAAGTAAGTATCATATTTCATAGGCGTGCAAAATAATATTATACATGTGTGGGAAATTTTTTCAAAATATTTACCATTCTATTACCCTGGAACCTGACTGTGGGATCTTTATCCTACACCAAGTCTTGTTTTATGATAATATGATCTTGAATCAAGAGAATCATAATCTTAAATCAAGATTATAATTCTCTTCATTCAAGAATATATTATCTTAAACCAATACTTTTTTTCTTTCAAAAACACCAATATATATATACATATCTATAGTTAATAAATATAGGCAATATTGTTGTGTATAACAAATTAGTCGTCAAATGTTTCGATTTAGTGACCTTTATAAAAATTTCCCTCATAATTCGGCAAAATTATTCCGTAAGCCTATGTTTCTGTGTTTATTTTCAACGTTGATGAGTCATAACTGAGTTTACGTCGACTACTGTTAATAACTTACAGGATCCATTTGGTTAGGAGTCCAGCCAAATTGACTTGAAATTCCATAGGAGATGAGTTTCTTTGCTGGAAATAGGACAAACGCCCTAATAATTAATAATAATATTTATTTATTTATTATTAGAGAGACACAAACAGATTACAATCCATAAACAGTATCCCCGTACTAAATGTAATATTCTACAAGTAATACGCTAGTTAACAATATCACAAAAAAAAGAAAAAAAAAAAAACTTAAGTAGTTAACACAATGTCGATAATTTATAGTAATTTATAATACTTAAATAGTTAATATGATGGAATATATTATAATGATATTATAATGTTAATATTAAAAAAATAGTAATTATTAAAATTAAAAGGAAGGAAAAGAAGAGATTACGACTCTAAAAACAATGATTTTAAAGAATTTTTAAATGGTAATAGATTTGTTGAGAAAATATCCAGATCCGTACAATAAGAATTTGCAGAACGTAACATTCTAATCACAGGTGAATTTTGGGAATGGTTAGTTCTTCTGAAAGGAACAAGGAACATGTCACTGTTTCTTAGTCTCTTCATTGGAACATAAAACTTAATTTGAGCTAGAATAGAAGGGGAACTAATAATATTATTAATGATCTTGTAAATAAATAAGATTTCTGATAGAGTTCTTCTTTTTTCAAGTGACATGATGTTAAAATGGATACGTACTGCATTGTATTCGTTATTGACAACTATATGTCGAACTTTGTAACAGAGAAACTTAAGGAATTTATTCTGGATATTTTCTAACCTATCGATATTATTCTTATATAATGGACTCCAGACAACGCAGGCAAATTGCATTTTGCTAAATATAATTGAATAATACAAGGATATTAAGGCTTTAGCGGTTTGAAAGTGTTTGCATTGTCTTTTTAGAAACCCTAGCATTCTGTTGCAATCATTAACTAATTTGTCTATATGGAGGTTGAAGGTTAACTTGGAGTCTAGGAGCACTCCTAGATCTTTAATTTGAGATACTCTATTTAAGTATGTATTGCCAAGTTTGTAATGATACATAATCGGATTAAAGCTGCGCGTAAAAGTTATCACTGAGCACTTATCTATGTTTAAAAACAATTGATTCTCTTTACAGTAATCTATTAGGTTATCAAGGTTAGTTTGGAGCAATCTACAATCAAGCAAAGAGTTTATTTTAATAAATAGTTTTAAGTCGTCTGCATATAATAAGAAATGACAGTTATTAAAGATACTTTTTATACTATTAATATACACAATGAAAAGCAGTGGACCGAGATGAGAGCCCTGCGGAACCCCCGAAGATGGCCGAAATCTGGTAGAGCAATACCCTAAAAGCGAAACAAATTGAGATCTATTGCATATGTACGACTCAAACCATCTAAGGAGGCTGCCACAAATACCCATCTCGGCCAACCTAATTAACAAAATATCATGGCATATCTTATCAAACGCCTTGCTGAAATCGGTGTAGATGACATCTATTTGGCCGATATCATCCATTGTATCAAACAAAAATTGGCAATACTCAATAAGGTTGGTTTCTAGACTACGCTTTTTAAGAAACCCATGTTGATTAGGTATTATGTCATTAATTAGGAATATATTATTGGGAGAATAAAAGAGAGCTCCAATTCTGAAGAACTTGAAGATTTTCTAAAACAAACAATAATCAAGTTCAGTTTTAATAGTACACGGTAAAAAGTAAACTGATAATTCAGTTACAATCGATAGAAAATCGGAAGTTTTTGTCCTATACAATTGTATTTTAATTTTTGTTCAAAACACTCAACATTTTATGTCCGTCTTTAAATATTAAAGTACGTGACTTTAAAACAAAGAACTTTTACCTAAAGAAGTAATTTCAGACCAATGTTTATGAATGTGTCATCTTTTTGTTTGTTTATTTACTAACAGAAACGCGAACAGCTTTGTGGTGTAAAATGTAGATGTCCCTACTAGACTTTCAGGCTACCTAGTAGCGATGTTGCGTAGTTTCCACCTTATCATGAATTCAAATCGTTATACTTAAATTAAAAATGTAAAAAACTTTATTGTGTATACTATAATTATGTTTAATAATATAGTATATTTAAATCTATTAAAATTAAACTACTAGTTCATATAAAACTCATACAGAACTAATGTTTCTTAAAATTTACAATAAAATATCGAAAGTATATGTTTCCAATCGGCAACACTGTACCCCTGTCAGTCATTTTACGACATTAGACTGTGAGTTTACACATTCTTTCTCTCTCTCTTTACGCGTACTAAGTGTAAACAATAGTCACTCCCCACCAGCCCCTCACCGTAGTTGGTTCACGCTTCAAACAAAGCATACGGTAGATTCCATCGTTCCTTCTTGAGGTAAAAGTTCTTTGCTTTCAAACTATAGTGTTTTTAACAAAACTTAATGTACATTTTTACAGGATCATAACTTCCTATTCATTAGTAACTAAATATTCAGTTACAAATGGATAGGAAGTTATGATCCAATACAAATGTACTTTAATTTTTGTTAAAAACACTATATTCCGTTTGCTTTTTACAGTGTATATTGCATGAAAACTGTAATATTTCCTGAGAAAAAGTTAGCTGACCAAGAGCTGTAGCCCGTGGTCCGGTAATAATAAAAAAGTCCGGAAAAATAAAATGTTAAACCAAGATTTTTACACTATTTTATTCACATTATACCTGTTTTATTTAGGGGCTGTCCATATATTACGTAACGCAATTTTTCAAAAAATTGACCCCTTCCCCCCCTGTGTAACAAACTGTCAGATTTACAAACACCACCCCCCCCAACCCCTGTGTAACGCATAACAATATAAAAATTTTGTTTCGCAATAAATTTAACGGTATTCTTACTATTAATTCGTTTTTCTCGACAAAACAAACATGAACCTAAAATATAGTATAACATAACCTTGAAAAAAATTTACACGAGAAAATCACTAAAACTTTAAAAAAATATTCATAATTGTAGGGATATTTATTAAACAAACCCACACAAATATAAAATTAGTTAAGTTTATTTTAATTTATAAAAGCAAGTAAAACATGGTAAATATACTAGGAGCACGAACATGCTACGGGCGCAAGGGCCATACATCTACTGCTGTGTTTTGGGTTCCAGCGGGCACACAAGGGCGGTATCGACAGTGGCGTTACAATCTCCCCCTTGGATCTCTCTTGGGTCCTCCTAGAGGGGTCCATAGACTATTGGTAACGTTGCGGTCGATTCACATGTCTCTGAGGTCTCCTGGGAGGCGATACGGTTTGTGGTTTGACACTTGGTACGTATGCGGCTTCCTCGGATGGAGCACATGGGGGTCTTCCTCGCAAACGGATTGGTTTGACTGGCTTCTCGTCGGTAACAGCGCGGTATGGAGTCAATGCCGAGACGTGGTAGATTCCAAGTGGTACATCTGGTTTGTCAGGAGCAACAATCTGGTATGACGTGGGGCTAATAATTTTGGAAATCAGGTATGGACCATCTCTCTTTGGAGCGAACTTGGACGTAAATCCTTGGCGTGCGTTGCTCAGTGCGTGGGAGTTGACCAGTACTCGATCCTGGAGTTTGAATAAGATACCTTCACGGCGAGTCTTATCCGCATACTTTTTATTGCGGTCCTGGGCTTTTTCATGGGTTTCTTTAGCCTGGTTTAAAACTTCAGCTAGGCTGTAAAGATACTGCGTCATTTGTGGTACAAAATTTTCATCTTGAACGACCTGGCGAAGGTCATGTCCGACCTCTTCGGGGCTTCTTAGCTCACGGCCAAAGGTAAGAAAAGCTGGAGTATGTCCAGTAGCTTCGCATCGAGTTGAATTTATTGCGAACCTTACTGCAGGTAGCTTAACTTTCCAACTAGTGTGGTCATCTTTTGTAAGGATGGCCAGCTGGGTCTTTTGGTCTCTGTTCTTTCTTTCCACTGCACCATTGGCTGCGGGGTGATAGACGGGAGTTAAGTTTTGCTTAAAGCCAAATACTTGGGCAACGTATTGCATTACTTCTCCAACAAACTGGGTGCCATTGTCACTTATGACACGTCGAGGTATTCCATAACGTAAAATTATTTCATTTATCAGTACTTTGGCACAATTTTCGGCTGTGGCTTTTTCTAAGGGAAATAGTTCAGTCCATCGGCTTGTGGTGTCTTCTACGATGAAGATCCAACGATAACCATCGGGGGTCACTGGTAATGGACCAAATAAATCCATTGAGATAACTTCAAAACGTTGGGATTGCACCGGGGTTTGGTACAGTCCTGAAGGCTTTAAATTCGAAACCTTATATCTCTGACAATCTAAGCATTTGGAGACATATTCTGTAACTTGCTTTCTCATGCCAGTCCAATAAAAACGGGAAGATAACTTCTGCAGGGTGCGTTCTACACCATAATGTCCTGCATGTGGTGAATCATGGAACTCGTAAAGTAAGCGGGGAACTTCAGAAATTGGTATAACTTGTTGGGCTTCCTCGTTGTCTTGATCTGGAGCGTATCTAAAGAGTACACCTTGAAACAACAGATATCCGCGATCTGTCCATCTTTTAAAATCAACATCAGGATTTTGAGATTCTAGAGAGTCCATAATCTTTTTCAATTCAGGATCTGCTAATTGATTTTCTCTTATTGTCTTGACACCATCCGTGGGCAAGTCAACGGAAACCAAACAGGTGTCACAATTCGTGATATCGGAGCTGTGACACGGTGGGCGTGATAGGGTATCAGCGATAGCGTTACAGCGACCTGGGATATATTCTATGGCAAGGTCGTATGGCTGCAATTGCAATGACCAGCGGGCTAATCTTCCACTGGGTGACTTCAGACTCATCAGCCACTTTAGCGGTTGGTGATCTGTTCGAACAACCACTTTTGATCCCTCAATATATCCTCTGAACTTGTCTACAGCCCAAACAATTGCTAACGCTTCACGCTCGGTAGTGTGGTAATTACGTTCAGCGGATGTTAATAAGCGGCTGGCGTATTCAACAGGTCTTTCATCTACTCCCTCCCCCTGGAGTAAAGCGGCTCCGATGGCGTAGGAACTTGCATCGGTTCTTAAAACGAAAGAGATTCTGGGATCGACTTGACGTAAAACGGGAGTAGTGGTTAGACATTCTTTCAATTTTCGAAAGGCTTCAGTCTGTTCTGGACCCCATTTCCACGTTGCTGACTTCTTCGTTAAGTCTGTCAATGGTCGAGCAATATTTGCGTAATTGTCAACAAAACGTCTAAACCAAGAACATGTTTGTAGGAAGGTCAAAAGTTGTTTAACATTCGCCGGAGCAGGCATGTCTGTAATGGCGGATATCTTGGCTGGATTGGGCTTAATCCCTTCTCGCGTAATTACGTGACCAAGATATTGAACTTCGGTGCATCCAAAGAAACATTTCTTTCGGTTTAAATTTAACCCAAATGCCTCTAAACGTTTTAGGACATCGGTTACATCTTTTATGTGATTTTTCACGCCACGTGAAAATATGTAGAGATCGTCTATAAATCCCAGGATGACAATGTGTGGTAAACCAGCTCGTATACGATCTGTCAGCTTTTGGAAGGTACTAGGAGCTGTCTTTAATCCAAATGGCATCGTTACGAAACGGAAAATTCCGAATGGTGTGATGAATGCGGTCTTGTCGCGGTCTTCGGGACGCACAGAGATTTGGTTATAGGATCCTTCGAAATCTAAAACTGTCATGATGATCTCTTCATCTTCTTCACTTGGATCAGAATCAGTAAAGTCTATAGTCGAGTGCAGAAGGTCATCGATTCTCGGGAACGGATGTTGATTCGGAATGGTGACGGCATTCAAACGTCTGTAATCCACACACATTCTGTAGGTGCCATCTTTCTTGGGCACAAGAATCACTGGAGCTGCATACGGGCTTTCGCACTCTTCTATATGTCCTGCCTCTAGGTAACGGTCAAGTATTTGACGCAAAATTTCTTTTTTGACTGGTGACATACGGTACGGTGGTACGGAAATAGGTGTGTCGTCAGTTAAGTTAATGCAATGCTCTGCATAAGGAGTAGGTTTAGTCGATTTTTCAAATACATGACTATATTTATATAGTATGTCTTGCAATTCTTGACGTTGCGTGTCAGATAACTGCGTAGCTTCATCTTGTCGAAGACTAATATCAAGGCACTGAATTGGAATAACTTCTGGACTAGTTGTAATGTTTTGTGTAACAAAACTACTTTCTTCTAGTTTTTGCAGAACTAACGACTTTTCGTCTGGAACTGGTACTGTGAGTAATTTTGTGGAACTTAATGGGAAACTTACTTTTGGATCATTACCGAAATTCCATGTCATCGCCGGAATGTTTAAAATCATATCGGCGGCTCTAATAAAGTCCACTCCTAACAACGTCTTAGAATCTGTATGCGACGGAACGGCAAACATTTTCAACGGAATGCATTTTCCTTGTAGATATACCTTAATTTTGAACTTCTTTACTGTCAATGGACGAGTTTTTCCATCAGCTAAGATCATATTAACCTCTTCGGTTGTGTACGGATAGTTTTTTAATGTAAAATGGGAATACAGTCGACTTCCTGCCATGCTGCACTTGGCACCGGAGTCCACAAATGCCAATCCAGATCTATCTCCTATAGTAACTGAAAGTAGTGGGCGATTATCTTCGGTTTCTCCTACCGTGGCAGACAGTAACTCAACAGCATTGATCGCAGATGTGTGTGGAACGGTCCTGCACTTTGGACAATTCGATCTGATGTAACCTGGGGCTCCACACCCATAACACTCGATTTGATTGGAACGTGCAACAATACGTTGAGCTGGTGGTTTCTCCACAGGTGGCTTTTCCACTGGTTTTGTATCCTTGGATATCGATTTCGCATATTTTCTACATTCGGACTGAATGTGACCAAAATTTCTGCAATAGTTACATTTCTTACTATTCTGGCTTGAGTTCCGACTCTGGGAACTTGGTTCCTTTTCTTTAAGTGGTTCCGCTAAGCTAACTTCAACGGAACGTGCACGATCTATTAGTTCAGCAAATGTAGCAAACTGGTCGCGACCTATCCTTTCCCGGATACGCTTGTGCAATAAACCATAAATCATTTCTATTTTGTGTGCTTCTGGAAGCTCTGGATTTATAGTTAATTTGGATAAAAGGGCACGACATCTATTGACGAAAATGTCAGTCGGTTCTCTATCGGTTTGCTCCTGAGCAAACAGCTCTCTATAAATTTTATGCGCCGGCTTGTTGTAACCATATGCATGTTTAATAGCATCTAAAATGTCTTGCCAGATATTGTACTGGGCTTTAGCACCTTGCCACCATACTGCTGCAGGGCCATCTAACAACATGGGCAATCCTCTGACAGCGTTTTCATCTGTTATGTGTACGCAATCTTTGTACACGGTGATAGCATCTACGAATGCATTCACATCCTCACCTACATTTCCCGAAAATCTGGAACGGCAGTTGGCGAAGTTTCCTACGGGGGCAGCTTCTGCCTGTGCGGGAGGTCTGATTCCCTGAAGAAGAGCTTGGAACTGCTCTGCAGTAAGCATCATTGGAGCGGCCATATCGTCCAAATTTGGTATAACTCTGTTACGTAAGTTATACGGCATACGCTAGTTGGGTACACGGCTAGTACCAAATGAGTAGCGTTACTTGAAGAACCGGCACTGGTTTACACCTACAGATACAGTGTCATGCGGCTAAAACTTGAAGGTATGCGTTGGTTGGGTACACGGCTAGTACCAAAGGAGCAACGTCAATATTGATACGGGGCACGGGTTTATACCTGGAGATACCGTGTCATATGTCGGGTACACTTGCAGTATACGTGTTGATAATACTTTTGCAGAATACTTGTCGATATTGTGAAAAATATTATTTCTTGGTCTCGAAGATGACTTCCAGTGACGAAAAATCAAATCTGCAATCAGATCGACCGTATCTAGCACGGTTCTCTAGATACCGCATGGACTGGGGCACCGCGACGTGTCCTGGTGGGGCGTCGAGCTTCTCGGCGAGGAACAACGTCGTCTCTTGACTGAGCTGAGGGCAGCACGCGCACGCGCACTTCGAGAGTCGCAAGGAGGCGAACAGCTTGGTGAGAGCTGGGTTTTGAGGGGTAACTTGGATGAGTGCGGCGAGGGGATTGAAGGCTCGATCGCACTGCCGACGCGAAATATCTTGTTACCGGTTTTCTTAACGGACTTTTCGCGGCAATTCTCGCGGGAATTTTAGCATTTTTCTGTCTTTATGCCTTAAATTAAATTTCCAACTCACCCATTGTCTTATTATTACGAAACCACTAAACTGTAATAACTAAATAGTACATAGTCAGTTTCACTAACACCAAGGATTAGTCCAATATCACACTTTCACGGCTTTTGGGGTGCTTCTTTCACTAAAAACCCCTGGCCTTACGTTTGGGCGCCATTTATTTATGTAGGGATATTTATTAAACAAACCCACACAAATATAAAATTAGTTAAGTTTATTTTAATTTATAAAAGCAAGTAAAACATGGTAAATATACTAGGAGCACGAACATGCTACGGGCGCAAGGGCCATACATCTACTGCTGTGTTTTGGGTTCCAGCGGGCACACAAGGGCGGTATCGACAGTGGCGTTACATAATCAATATCACACAGGGAAAAAATACTAGGTACCTGTTTTTACACTGTCACATATAAAACGTATATTGCACAGGTACACAAAATAGTACACACATTGGTGTTCTTTGAGTACACATTCCGCGCGAAAATGTTTCATCGCCGATGATTCATCGGCAAGATCACGCAAGAACAGGGCCGTAAGATTTTTGTTTAATATTAATGTCAACAGTTTTTTTACTGATTACAGTATTATTTAAATATGCATAGTTTCGTCAATTTTTGTGTGAAAAGGGGAATTATGGGCCACTAAATAGTAATTTATGTTGAAATAAAAATACATCTGCCAAGCTTAGGAAATAAACATTAAATTTATTAAATTCCGTTACGTAACGTTTACCTAGACCCCCCTGTCACAAACTGTAACAATTTCTCTGACCCCCCCCAGGCGCGTTACGTAATATATGGACAGCCCCTTATAATCATTTGCTGTCATTCCCACTACAAAAACGATTTGAATTTTTACGCCATATAATAAAAATTTAATTGAGTGAAGTTTGTTACATATTTTTGTTTTTTGAATATATATATATAGAGATGGCGTTTCCACTTTAATTAAATAGAAATGAATAAAATAAAGTTTATTTTTTTGTTAATTAAAAATATTAAAATATTTATATTCATTCAATATAAATTAAATAATACATTTATATAAATTTCTCTAAAAACTTTTACAAATGAAACAACTATGTTAGTTAAAGAGGCAGTACCCGACGGAGTTTTTTACAAGTGACATAAGTTAAGTTAGCTACAAGAGCCATCCCGACCAAGGGCAAAATGAGGTGTTTCAAACTTTCTGGGAAGTTGGAGTTAATAATTTTTTTGTTATGTATTTTATTAGCTCATTAGGTACTAAATGATTGTAAATAAAACAGTATACCTTTTTTAATACCATATAGAATCAACTATTTCTAAATATTACCTCTGCAATTTTGTAGAATGGAAACAGAAATCTGTATGGTTGTTTAAAATTTTTTAAACCAGCAGCTGGTGCCATATTAACAGTTACTTTTACGTATTTCTCCATGTGCTCTGGTTTCATGGCAGCGTAGATAAAATTGCAGGTGGTACCTAGAGTGTGGCCAACCAGGATCAAGTCATTTCTTCCTGTTTCTTTGCTTATGTATTCCATCGTCGCAGGATAGTCGTACATGGCAATTTCATGGAAACTAAATTATTTTTTTTTAATTGCGTATCATAATGAACCCATTACTAGTATATTAAAGTAGTTTCATAATATACGTTTTTAGCGCACGAGTACAAGTTTTCTAAAGTACTAGTGTGCGAAAAACGTGTACTTTATACAATTTTTTCTATTTTGCTCTAAAATTAAAAAAAAACTTACATTTAAATTGATGACTGATTTAGGGATTTTTGTTTTGGGTTGGCATTACAGTTGACAACATGTTTAAAATTCCAAGAACAAATTATATTTTCATATACAGCCTGTTCCAGAACTCGCGTACCGAAATTTAAGAGGTGATTCTACATCCAAAAATATGAAAAAAAGTTTCTATAAAGGTTGGTCCGGAAATGAGCCCTAAAGGAGCTACGGCCCTTCGAAGATGACGTATTGAATGGGGAACAAAAAAAAAGCACCAATAAAATTTTAATGCTGCAGGGTGATTCTTCATTTAAAACTGAGCAAAAAAGTATTATACACCAAAACACCTAAATTTAATATTAAAGGAGTAATAGCCTTTTAAAAAGTAACGTTTTTGGTGGCACAAAATGTTACTTCCTCTTAATTGCATTTTTTTTGATAACGGTTGCTCCTACAGTGTTACACTATATGATATTTTATATATATTTTTACTCTAGAAATCTATATTTTTTACAACAAATCCAAAAAACATACACATAGAAAAGTTTGGGGCAAAAATGTTTTAAGCCTCATATATTTTGTCCGTCTGGGCACGCCTCTGGATAAATTAAAAAAATAAATTAACATAAACTTATTGCCCTTATTAATACTAGTATACATGCAAAAGCTCGCCGCTCTATCTTAAACGGTACCCGAGTTATTAATTAAAAACCTTATTTTTATTACAATTTTAAAGGACCCTAGATCCCTTAGGGCTCATTTCCGGACCAACCTTTGAAGGAACTTTTTTTATATTTTTGGATCTAGAATCACCTCTTAAATTTTGGCATGCCAGTTATGGATCACCCTGTATTTTATAGTAATCTCTTCTCTTTTTCACTGCAATTAACCAAGACACAATTTCAACACGGTAAAAATAACCTAAACACAAAATTTTGTAAAAAATTAAACTTTAAATCGACATTGATATTTGCACGCAAAACGTCAAGAGATAGGCTTTTGTATGTTGCCAACCCAAAAGAAAAAAAAGTAGAGACCTCTTATGGGCCTGTAAGAACACGCAAAATGCGTGTGATTATAAGCTTATGAGAGTTGCAAAATAGAAAAAAAAATAAAAAAATTTACTTTTTTATTACAGGTATAAGAACAAAACTTTATATGTTTTTTTATTTCAGTTTTAAAAAATATACTGTTTTAGATTTTTTTATCTATATCTAAAAAACCAAGTTGAGTCAATGAAAGCTTTTGAAAATGATGGAATCTACATCATACTAAAAATTCAATTTTTTTCACCGGAAGCCTATATTCATAAGAAACGTGCCCGTCTGTTTAACTTATAACTTATAAATTTATTACCTATAATCCCAATATTTGTAATCAGTCGATTTTAGAGATATGTGTTCTCTGGAATAATATGTCCCTCTGCCGTTAAGAAGCCATACTTCGTATCCAGCGTTTTGAAAGAAGAATGCTATAATTATAAATAAAATTTATTACATTTAAAAATCGCTACACTTTTTTAGTTTTTTCTTTATTTTTTACATGGTAGGGGACTTGAACCGTCACGAAAAAGTGTTCTAAAATATGTGACGCTTACTTAAAAAGCATTAATAAGTTTTATAAAGGTAGGCATTCAGGCCTATTCACATGTACCATTAAGATTGAAATTTGTGGCAATATTGACGAAAATTGCAAGGTCATTTACGTCAACTGTATTAAAACTGCATGGTATTGTAATTTTTGTCAATATTGAATGGATTTCAATGGTACATGTGAATAGACCTGATTGAAATCGTAAACTTTAGAACATCATATCATTCTGACAACAGATTTTAAAATCTTTAAAAGTTAGGTTAAACTTTTGACAAACACCGTCTAGTGTAAAACACAGTAAACACTGATTTTTTTGGTTATTTATTTCTATTTTACTACTTAAATACTTGTTATAATTATGTTATGTTAAGTTGTTTTATTTTTTTTAGTAGAAAAAATTATATATGCACTATTTTTTTGCCTCGACTCTGTCTCAGCAAAAAAACTTCAGTCTCGACTTCAGACTTAGTTCGCATACTAGGTGCATAATATATTATTATCGACCAAAGGTCGAAACAATATCCAGTAAAGATAAACCAATGATTATTTTTTATATTTAACAAATAAAACATTAACTGCTTAAGATTTTTGCATTTTTTAATAGCTTTTTACATTTAAAGAGCGTATCTAATATCCAAATATTGTTGGGAAACAGTGTGAAAAACTTACCAACTGAGTTATTTCCACCCAAAAGCCAAATCGATCCATCCATGAGCAAACCATGTTCCAAAACAATTATTCCTTTTGGTTCAGTTTTTTTCATTTGAAATATTTGTGTAATATAGCCATCTTCAGAGGTGATCTTGTGAGTTTTATATTCTTGTCCATATCTTGTCAATATTTCCGGCTATAGAATTTTATTATACAAAGTGTTTTAAAAAAATGAGGTAATAAATTTAAAAGTTCCTATAAAGGTTGGTCCGGAAATGCGCTCTAAGGGAGCTAAGGCCCTCCTAATGTTCCAAAGATATTTAATAAAAACCCTAACGCAAGACTTTCCTTGGAGAAGTAAAACATTTTATATCTTAACTACTGAGCAAGAAAACTATAGATAATAAATAGTCAAAAACACCCTCCAAATAGCCAACTGCCGCCTCTCCAAACTCTACCCCCTAATAGGTAGAAAGAAGATCAAAAACAAACTTCTTCTTTACAACCAAACCCTAAAGCCGGTACTCCTCTACGGAGCCCAGCCTGAAACAAAATCACCCTTAACAAAAAGCTCTCAGCCAAACTTCAGGCCTTCCAAAACAAGGCACTCAGAATATGCCTTGATGTCCCCTGGTTCATGAGGAACAAATACACAGAGATCTCGAAATGCCCCTCCTAAAAACGGAAATCATCCACTACAGCACGTCTTTTATACAAACCCCCTCATTTCAAACTTTCTAGACTATGATCACGAAATCCACTACACCCACAAAAAGATCAAAAACGTCCTCAACCAATAATGGTACCCACTAATTCAGGACAGATGCATTCCCAGCATCAGTGAGCTAGTCTCACTCCTCCCGCACATCCCCCCTCCCTATCCCATCCCTCCTATCCCCCTTCCACTTCCTCCCCCGCCCCAAACGCCAATTTATGACAGATGCAACTCCAGCATCAGTGAGCAAAGACTCCCTCCCCCAATTACCCATTCAAACTAATTCTATTTTAGACAAATGAGCCATAGGCACTGCGCCTGTCTCTTAAAGATCCAAACAAACTACTGATGATGATAATAAATAATATCTCAAAAACTACAGCTCAGTATACTGCTTTAAATTATTAAAAAAACATGTTTTGAAAACATTTAAAATAATACAACATTTCGGTAGCTGAAAAAATAGAATAAGAGAAAACAATCTTGCTATAAAATTGGAGTAGGTTAAAGTAAATGCAAAAAAAAATAAAAAAGTCCAAAATGATCAAGATTTACGTTACGTAATACTTGAACGTTGCCTTATTGTAATTTTCATTTTTTTTTTATCGATAGATTTTTTTTTAACTGGTTTGTTTGAATTGCTAATATGTTATCAACATACAGTCCAATTTTTAAGTAGATGTGTCTTTTTAGTCAAAAGATATTCATGATTAATTAAGTGTACCTATTTGGTGTTGACTAGTGTAGTAAAACTTCTGTACCCTACTCGACCAAAGTAACATATACATACTATTAAAGTAATTATTTTTCCGATATTACGTTATCGAAAAATTACCATACATATAGGTTAATTACTTAGAACCAATAAATTAATACAAATTTTACCATTATTTTTTACAGTATAAGCTCAATAATGTGAACATGCGTATATGTGAACTACTCGTTTTTGTGAACACAGAATTTTTTCTATTGACTTCTCCGTAATATTTGTTTTTTTGTTTGTTTTGTTTAAAATGGGCTAGTAGTATAGGAAACCACTGACTTTCGAACCAGTTTCTAGGGAGTGTCCGTTTAACTTATCGCCTTCTCCAAATTTCAATTATTAATTAACTGAAAAAGGCAAATCGGCGCCATAATCATAAACTCTCGTTAACATGAACTCACTTTAACGAGAGTTTTTGATGTTCACATTACAGAGAAGTAAATAAAAAATATTCAGTGTTCACAAAACCGAATAGTTTACATATACGCATTGTTCACATTATCGTTCTTATACTGTATTTTTGATTTTTGCATTTTTTTCGAGAACAATTGGCCCTACAGTGTCCAGGCCTCCCACTTGTCATGAAATCATAAAATGACCCAATTTGTCCTAAAATCTTCATAAAATAAAATTACTGTCATAAAAGTCATAAAATTTCATAAAAATACTCAAACTTTTTACTTTAACTACTAGGAGAGAAGTTTTTTTGTTTTTTGTGATTTTGCATTTTTATAAAATTTGGAATTGCAACACTATTTTAAAACTAAAATAGACTTTTTTACCCGGGTTATCTTGAAGCCTAGAGCCTATTTGATTAAACGGAATTCAGGATCTCCAAATTACCCATAAGGGAACGTTCAAGTATTACGTAACGCAAAATGTACCAAAACTCATACACTTCATACCTCGGTTGTCGCGTTATTCAAGGCTGTAGAGATTTCATATTTTGGCTACCCCCCTCCCCCCAACACATCCCCTATTAGGGGGGGTAGTTAAAATATGAAATCTCTATAATCTATAGTAATACGAGAACCGGAATATGAAGTGTATGAATTTTGGTACAATTTGCGTTACGTAATACTTGAACATTTCCTAACACAGCCACACAAAAAGAAAAAAGGTCCGGTTTTTTTTCGGAGAGCAATGTACTCCTATGTATTTTGAGGCGCTGAATCCAAATTTGAGGTCAAAATGGCACCTTATCAGATTAGTTTTGGAGATAACCTCAAAAAAATTTATTTTCGTACTCAAAAATAAGGTTTTTTGACATTATCTCCAAAACCAAACAGAGGATGTGCTGGTTTGACCTCAAATTCAGATTCAGCGGCTCAAAATACATAGGAATACAATGGTCTCCGAAAAAAAATCCGCACCCTTTTTTTTTCTTTTTGCGTGGCTGTGTAATTTTTCGTACATAAAAAGTTTATTTTGTTAGTTTTGTTCCATGTATTATAATTTTAACTTACAGATCTTTGGAACAAATCTGGATCCTCGAAACAACTTTTTTTGGATGTCAGCCATAAATAATCAGACCATTTATGACAGGAAAGGATTTTACTTTGCACAAATTGTGCCGATAAAAAAAACACAGCAATGAGTAGCAAAATATTCATTTTGACTAGTACTTTAATAGTTTTTTGTCATTTATATACTCCAATCAAAATGATAAGCGCTATACTCTTCACATTTAGCTTTAAAATTAGGAAACGTTCAAGTATTTAATACTAGTGGCCCATAATTCCCCTTTTCACACAAAAATTGACGAAACTATGCATATTTAAATAATATTGTAATCAGTAAAAAAACTGTTGACATTGATATTAAAAAAAAATCTTACGGCTCTGTTCTTGCGTGATCTTGCCGATGAATCATCAGCGATGATACATTTTCGCGCGGAATGTGTACTCACAGAACACCAATATGTGTACCAGTTTGTGTACCTGTGCATCAATATACGTGTTATATGTGACACTCAGTGTAAAAAGAGGTACCTAGTATTTTTTCCCTGTGTGATATTGATTATGAATATTTTTTTAAAGTTTGAGTGATTTTTTCGTTTAAGTACAATTAGTGCTATATGTATTATTATAATAAATATGTATCCTTTTTACACTGTCTTTTTACCGTCTTGCATTATGCGGAATTCTGTATCAAGATATGTTGGAAAAAAAATACAATTTTTTTTATTGTTACGCGTTACACAGGGGGGGGGGTGTTGGTAAATGTGACAGTTTGTTACACAGGGGGGGAGGGGGTCAATTTTTTTGAAAAATAGCGTTACGTAATATATGGACAGCCCCGTACGTAACGCGAAATTTGGTAATTTTTGCCCACCCCCTTCATGTAACGCGGTGTAACATTTTCGAGTTGAGTATCCATGTACTTGGGATCTGGTAGTTATAGTAATGTCCTCATCTTGCATTTCATTTGATAAGATTTTTCTTACTAATTTTAAGATTTACAGTTGTTTGAGCTCTTCAATTGTGAGTATTTTTGTTTTTTGATATACTTCTGCTGTTAGTGCTAATTTAGGAAATTTAAATAATAATTTGATAAGCTTATTTTGACTCCTTTACAGTTTTTCTATATTCGTTTTGTTTCCCGTCGCCCAAAAAGGTATCAGATATGTAAGCTTGCTTTTTATATAAGCCTCATAAACTTGGCGTTTTTGTTTTTCAGGAAGTACATTTGTTATTTTGTGTGCTAGTCCATTATAATAAGAAAGGTTTCTGATATGTTGTTTTATATGTGATGTCCATTTCAAGTTTTTGTCTATAGTAAGTCCCAAATATTTTATTGATACTTCTTCACTGATTTTGTCGTTCTTGATCTTTATGGTTATATTACGCTTACCCGATTTATTTTCAAAATTTATTATATCGTCATCTAAAGGCTCTAACGGTCTAACTCCAAAACGTCATATTTTTCAGGAGACGTAAAAAACGATTTAAAACTTAATTATAGCAATTTAGAACTTTAAAACTAGCTTGTTCACAGGTAAAAATGTTTAAAATGTGTTAATGTATTTAAAACTTTTCATTGTTATCTATTTTATATAAATTATTTGAAAATTAAATTTTAACCACAGAATCTAAATTCACTAATGGTCTAACTCCAAGGGAAGATAAAAGAGGATACCTATCGTATTATATCGCGTAATATTATTACAAAAAATTTATATTTTTTTATTTTTACTATATAATATTACTACTAGGTAGGCATAATATATATACATTATTAATGGCAATAATTATAATTATCATCAAACAGTAAATTAACAAATATTTGAAACGGGATCCCCTATTGTTGAGAAATAGTTTGACATTAGTGACAGTTATCATTTAATTGTTTTCTCACAATCATATGATGGAGTTAGACACTTAGCGACTTAAAATATTTACATTTTTGCATTTTTTGAGGCTGATATTGGTTTAATGCAACTTTTTTTTTTGAAGTATGTTGGTAATCAGATAATGAAGCAAATTTGATAAAAATCTCATTTTTGAAAAATTTGGAGTTAGACAACTAGAGCCTTTAGTGGACGATATGGCACTTTTTGCTGTTTAATGTTAGTTTATTGGTATTTGTCCACTTGACTAACTTATCCTGGTCCATTTGAATTTGTTTTCGTGTTGTATTTGTTAAGTAACATTTTAATTTTTACAAAAAGTAAAAAAGTTAAAAGGAAATTTTGCTTTATGGTTTAAACCGGTTTTTAACCGGTTATTGCTTCCGTGTTTTAATCCAAAACCGGTCTGATGTGATTTCCGAAACCGGTTAACCGAAAACCGGTTATTGGCTATGGTTTTCCATCTCTAATTTGATTTAGTGAACTGTTAACCACGCCTTGTGCAATAAAATTTGCAAAGAATGCGTCTTTTTAGGCCTAGATCATTGTAAAAAACGTGATCCAATAAACATTTTACAAGTTTATAATTTTTTTAGTGTGAAAAATATTATTAATACAATAAGATTTTAACTCTTTGGTAGTGAGAAAAACGTAATGCGCTACTCGTAGGTAAGTTTTTTTCTGTGTTCGGTCGTGTTTATGGACCTCAGCTCCGCTTCGGTCCACAAAATACGACCTCTCACAGAAACATTCACTTACCTCTACTAGGAGCGCAAATAACTATTTTTTAAAACAGTTATTTGTGCTTCTATTACAGGGGTACAGATTTTTTGTCAGGGAATTTGGGAAAATTGGCGTTACAGTTGAAAAAATTGATTGGTAGAGTCGGGAAATTTGGAGAAGTGAGGAAATCAGTAGTCGGCGAATTTCCAGTACACGCTATAGGCGCCGCGTCGACTCTAGCGTTGAGGCGAGGTTTTAAATATTCATTTTTATCTTGATTTTTTAATGATTCCATTTAAACGAGTAAGGTGGGAAAAAAAGTTATCGACAAATAAAAATTAAAAACTTTCGTATCCTTAAAAGATAAAAATCGAATGTCGTTTTTTTGTTTGAAAAACACCGATATATATATGTATAGTTAATATGTATAGTTAATATTGTTGTGGGTAACAAATTAGTCGTCAAATGTTTCGACTTTCCCTCATAATTCGGCAAAATTATTCCGTAAGCCTATGTTTCTGTGTTTATTTTCAACGTTAATGAATCATAACAGAGTTTACGCCGAATACTGGTCATTAAAATTTTTCGGGGGTAAAGTTTTTTGTCGAAAAAGTTTGAAAAATTCTTTAATATACAGGGTGATCAATAACTGGCATGCCAAAATTTAAGAGGTGATTCTAGATCCAAAAATATAAAAAAAGTTCCTATAAAGGTTGGTCCGGAAATGAGCCCTAAGGGATCTAGGGCCCTTTAAAATTGTAATAAAAATAAAGTTTTTAATTAATAACTCGGGTACCGTTTTAGCTAGAGCGGCGAGCTTTTGCATGTATACTAGTATTAATAAGGGCAATAAGTTTATGTTAATTAATTTTTTTAATTTATCCAGAGGCGTGCCCAGACGGACAAAATATATGAGGCTTAAAACATTTTTGCCCCAAACTTTTCTATGTGTATGTTTTTTGGATTTGTTGTAAAAAATATAGATTTCTAGAGTAAAAATACAAATAAAATATCATATAGTGTAACACTGTTGGAGCAACCGTTATCAAAAAAAAAAATGCAATTAAGAGGAAGTAACATTTTGTGCCACCAAAAACGTTACTTTTTAAAAGGCTATTACTCCTTTAATATTAAATTTAGGTATTTTGGTGTATAATACTTTTTTGCTCAGTTTTAAATGAAGAATCACCCTGCAGCATTAAAATTTTATTGGTGCTTTTTTTTGTTCCCCATTCAATACGTCATCTTCGAAGGGCCGTAGCTCCCTTAGGGCTCATTTCCGGACCAACCTTTATAGAAACTTTTTTTCATATTTTTGGATGTAGAATCACCTCTTAAATTTCGGTACGCGAGTTCTGGAACAGGCTGTATAACTCGCATTATCCCCGAGAGTATATTAAGGAACGTAAAGCATTATATTATGAAATACTATAGTAACAAATTTTGTGATATGATAATATTGCTTATTTATGCATATTATAATAATTAACAGAAATAAAGATATAACACCTATAACATATAAACATTGTATTAATTTTTTTAATGATATAAGGTACCAGCGCCGAATGTTGAGTCAATCAGGCCTATTCACATGTACCATTGAGATTTGTGGCAATATTGACGAAAATTGCAAGGTCATTTACGTCAACTGTATTAAAACTGCATGGGATTGTAATTTTTGTCAATATTGAATAGATTTCAATGGTACGTGTGAATAGGCCTGATTATAATAGAGCTCTGTACAACTAGAATTATGAAACAGAAGACGTCTACCCTATCTCTATCTCATATGTGCACGGCACGCCACTACCAACTTAAATAAATTAAAAAAAATATTGCATTTTTTTCAATTTTTATCAACAATTACCGTTGATTTTTGTAAATAAACCTAAAGAAATGAAGATTTTTTGCTAAGAAATAAAACTGACGATTTAATAGTAAAATAAAGAATGAAATATAAATCCTATTAATTGTTCTTAGGTTGGTTGCTTAATCTGTTTATTTATTTACAAAACATAACCTCAAATATGAAAAGGTAAATATGAATTTATTTAATGTTTATCATATTTATTATTAATTATATATTATTATTATATATTTTATTGTCGTTACCAGTTTCTACATTTCAAGAAATTAATTTTATGAAGAGCGTTATTTCTGTTATAGCTACCAAAATGCCAAGATGTTTTTACAAGGGTTACAAAAGTCCAAACGAATTTCGCCTAGGCTTTAAATCTAAGGTATAAAGAAAAAACTTACCTTTGGTAAACAATATTTAAATATCAAAATTCGTAAAAGTACTATAATAGTCAATAAAAACACAATATTTAGTAAAACACACAAAAAACTGAAATCAAAACAATATCAAACGCAGCTCACACAATGACAGTAGCTAAAGAAAATGGCGTTACTGACAGTGCAGCCAACATAAAACCTAGGAGATTTTTTTTTCTTTATGTTGGTGATATTACTTCTATCCTTTTTGGGTAGAACTTTTGTCCCTGTCTAATCTAAATGGAGAAATCTCCATTGACCTTTATTAATACTTTCCCTATATGATAGGACTCCCACAGAAAATTTTCAGATTTTTTTTATGATTTTATGACAATTTTAGGCATTTTATGACAAATTTTATGACAAAATATTTGGACAAAAAAGCGTTTCATTTTTTTTGAAACACCCGAAACGGCAAATTTTGCCAACATCTTCCTTATTTTTTTTTTTATTTTATTTCAGATTTTAACAGATTGTTTAACTGGTATATTAGTCTAATGGAGATCTCTACAACTAGAATTATGAAACAAAAGACGTCTACCCTATCTCTATCTCATTTGTGCTACACTTTCCAGCCAACCAAATAAATACTGTATTTGTTTTTCATACAACAAATACAGTATTTATTTGGTTGGCCAGAAAGTGTAGCACCGAGCGGTACGAACGAACATAGCTAATGTGAATCTGTAGAATAAAATAATTCTACTAAAATTTAGATGGCGCCAGTAATTTCTTTAATAAAAATTAAATTGTTACACTTTTCGCCCGGCCAAGTAAATATTGTATTTGTTCAACAAAGAACAAATACAGAATTTGTTTGGTTGGGTGGAAGTGGGAGTGTATGTATGTCTTCTATCCTTTTTGGGTAGAACTTTTGTCCCTGTCTAATCTAACGGGAGAAATCGCCATTGTAACACACGTGGACCAATCTGTTAGTGCAATAAGTATTAATAAAATCCGTTGTAATGTGTAATAGTGAAACACCCGAAACGCTGGAATGGCCCCTTTGGTAATTCTAAAATATAATTTTTACAAACGATTTAATTACAAGAAACATTAATGAAAAATTCTATAAATTGACATGGCCACGGTGTATACAGATCTTGAGAGCTAAAACAAAATAAAATATTTCAATATTAATAGCACAGCCACACAAAAAAAAAGTTCTGTTTAGCCAGACGAGGCGTTTTTGGGGTCGCTGAATCCCAATATGGAGTCGCAACATGTCGGTTTGACTCGGTCAGGTCACATTTCGTTGCTAACCTCAAAAAGTGATGAAAGTTGAAACATTTCTTCACTTTTTTTTGAGGTTAATAATGAAATGCGACCTGACCGAGTCAAACCAACCCCAGATTCGGATTCAGCGACCTCAAAAACATAGAGAAGTGTTTGTTTCGTCTCGGGAAACAGAAATTTTTGTTTGTGTGCCTGTGTAGTAGGCTGCCGTGAAAGCTGAAAGGTCCTATCTACATAGGTTTAAAATACACAGATAGGATCTTTCAGCTTAGCACGGCAGTAGGGTGCCCAGGACCTACGGAGTTGTTTGGGTCCCACCCCTCAAAATTGTTCCTTTAGGTGAAAACCTATTTTTTTTAGATTTTTTTTAAAAATATTTAGAGGTCCCGCCGGCGCTTTGTTAGAAAATCATGAGAAGGATTTTTGTTTTTTATATTGAACGTTTATGGTGTTTCTGGATAATAAAGGAATATTCTCAATTTTTATGCCCTCTACAAAAATAAAATGGGATTTTTTTATGGGGTAAAAATGATAAAAATTGACACATGAGGCTAAAAAAAATGCACTTAGAATCCTTTTTTTCTAGGGTATTCTTTAGTATATCCGAATTCAGGGTCTATATTTACTTTTTTGAAAAAAAAAGTACAGGGTGTCCAAAAAATAAAAGTTAAAAAAATTTTGTATTGGTACTTATCAATGAATTTCTAAAAAAAAATGACCCATGAGAAAAATTTCTAAGTAACCTTTTTTGTAGCACAAATAAGCTTCATATGATCATACGTCAATTTTTACAATGTTATTTAACATTATTAGCATTAGCGTATTATCTGTAATAACTTATTAGAGAATACTAATAAACTTAAAGTCCAAACCGACAACAGAAAAAAATGTGGTCTCTGCCGACAATATGTCAAATTATTCCAACCTCTTTCTTAAAATCTTACTTCAACTATAAAATAATTAATAAAATTGACATTTGGCATATTTAAAAGTTTTTTGTGGGTCCAACTGTACTTATTATAAATTGTTCGGGGTGCTTTATACTCACAGTAACCAACAAATTATAATTTAATTTTAGACCATCACTGACTCGAATTACAGTTCGTTTTTGCGCGTTAATCATAAAAATAAGTAAAGTGTTTTTATTTTTCTTGTTCCATAAATACCAACAGGATTTTGCGATTTCTGTTTCCAGTTCAACACTCTGCAAAAAAAAAACATAGAATTATATGAAATAATTATTATAAAAAAAGTCCAAACCACAAGGATAGACTCATAAACCAAATTTTATTATCTTAACTATAACATACTAGTATGCAAAGAACTTTTACCTCAAGAAGGAACATGATGAAATCTACGGTATGCTTTGTTTGAAGCGTGAACCAACTACGGTGAGGGGCTGGTGGGGAGTGACTATTGTTTACACTTAGGACGCGTAAAGAGAGAGAAATAATGTGTAAACTCACAGTCTAATGTCGTAAAATGACTGACAGGGGTACAGTGTTGCCGATTGGAAACATATACTTTGGATATTTTATTGTAAATTTTAAGAAACATTAGTTCTGTATGAGTTTTATATGAACTAGTAGTTTAATTTTAATAGATTTAAATATACTATATTATTAAACATAATTATAGTATACACAATAAAGTTTTTTACATTTTTAATTTAAGTATTTGAATTCATTATAAGGTGGAAACTACGCAACATCGCTACTAGGTAGCCTGAAGGTCGACTAGCGACATTTACATTTTACACCACAAAGCTATATCGCGTTTCTGTTAGTAAATAAACAAACAAAAAGATGACACCTTCATAAACATTGGTCTGAAATTACTTCTTGAGGTAAAAGTTCTTTGCTAGTATGGCTTAAAAAGTGTTGTTTAAATGACGTCATAGTTAGTTGGTAAAGTAAAAAAAAAGTCCTAACTTTGCAAAAACATTTTTTTATAAAGATTATAAATTACTTACTTTTATTTAACTCATTTATTATAGGTACCTACATTATCCGCGAATGATATGTAACGATTATTTAAAATTATTTCAGTTTAATCCGTTCTTGCACAAAAAAAGTGCCTGGCAAAACAATCTTACAAATATTTTTAACGTCTGGCTTACCCAAAAAAATTATACCTAACCTATTTTTTCCTCTTCTTGTTTGAAAAAAACATGATTTGGAGTGAACAGAAATATAATAGAAAAGGAAAGAAATACTTACTATGTGAGCAAACCACCTAGGATACGTGGTTACTACGAATAGTTAGTTTGACGTCATTGTTTGATGTAGTTAAGTAATAAAATGTGCGTAGTATGCTATTCTTCATACTAGTATGTTATGGTTACGATAATAAAATTTGGTTATAAATCGATCAGTTTAAAAAACACTTACATTGTCATATATTTCTTGTCCTATGACAGCCACCAATGTTGCCATAATAAGAAACATAATTATTAAGCAAATGACACTAGGATATGTGTCTGAAGTCATTCCCTAAAATATTTATGTATTATAGTTAATTTTTCTACGATTGCTTTAGAATTTAAGCAAATACACACACTTTTCCAATACTGAATGAATCCATTCTAGCTCTAGATATGGTATGAATATTCCGTATCAAGTGTTAAAATGAGCATGAGTGCCATCTCTTGTTTATAAAAGTAATAATAGTCTTCTCTACCGTGGTTTATATATTAATTTTTTCACTACTAGCACTATTTAACTATTTTTATTCAAATAATAAAATAAATTATTAACAGAAATGATATTTCTTGAAATTTTCATAAAAATCAAGTAGCCTTGATCAATGACATTTGCTCAAATAAATACTTTGAACTGACGTTTAAAAATTTAGTTTCTTAAATTTTTTTTTTCATAATATTTAGCTAATTATTGATTGTATTAATTAGAATAATTATAAATAATTATATTTAATAAATAGAAAGTTATTTAAAGCTATTTTCTGGGGTTTAATTAGTAAAAATTGCACAAAGAACTGAAAAATCTAAAGTGACAGAAATCGATTGTTTATAAAATTTACTCCTACTAGGAGAGAAAAAATTATTATTGCTATAGGTGAAGAAAATTGATTTCACAGTCTGAAAACATGATAAATAATGGTATGTTCTAAAGCTAGTAGTGAAAAAAATTATTTTAAAAATTATATAACTAAACTTACCGTATAAGCAAAAAGGGCTATACCCAATCCCAAAAAACAAACGCCAATAAAATGTGAAATCACAGGCCAATACAAAGTTTTATTTCCCAATTCAAATATCCTATAAGTAATAAATATTTATCCACGGCCGTGATTAATGGGCCTATTAATCACGGGTCTGTAAAAATAAATCGTTTAAAATTTAAAACGACCGTGGATAAAGTATAGAATTCTACTCGCGTATAAGATCTATTAATCATTCGGGTGATTAGGACACTCGCCTTTCGGCTCGTGTCCCAAAATTCACCCTCATTGATTAATAGCAATTATTATACGCTCATTGAATAATATACTATCCCACAAACTTGGAACCACTTTATTTATGAAAGAGCTTTCTTTAAATTCAACGGTATACTAGACTTTTTATTTTAGTTAGGGCCAAAAAGGCCACTTTTTAAACCGTTATAACTTGTTTGGCTTTTTTTTTAATTACTTAAAATATTTTTTTATTTTTAAGTAATAAAGCTTTTTCTAAAGGGGTTATTTTAAAGAAGTGGGGATTAGAGCAAAATGTATAATTTGAAAAATTTTCGCCTTCATAATGAAAGGTCCTATCTACATAGGTTTAACATACACAGATAGGACCTTTCAGCTTAGGAAGGCAGAGTATCTTATACTACTATTGATTTTTTTTGGCCAAAAAGTGGCACTTTAAAAATCTAAAAAAGAAATCGTTTCTTTGGATATAAATAAACATACCTACAAAATTTCACAATGATATCTTTTTCTTTTTATAAAAAAAAAAGTTCAAAAAAGGATTATTTTAAAAATTTTAAAGGTAGAAAGACCGCTTAAACCAACGAACTAATAACTCTTCTTTCTAGAATACGCATACCGTTAAAATAAAGTATCGCCAACACCTCGGTTTGTTTGTAAACAAATAGTAGGCATATTCATGCCTGAACAATAACAAGTACCAGTAACTGGTATTGCTGTCTCTGTTAAAACAAAGATGTGCGAGTAAGACAGACAAATGTTTATGTTGCCGACGTTTTTGTTAGTTTTTACGAATGAAATGCCTATTCTAGAGAGAAGAGTTATTAGTTCGTTGCATAGACAAGGAAAGACCTCCAAAGCCGTTGCGGAATACTGTGATAAATGTGCCTAGCGCATCTGAGATAAACTTACACATGCGCACTACTATTGTTGTTTTTGACGAGTATTTTTAACCTTAGTTTTGTGTGTCAAGTAAAAAATTCAACAAAAAACAATAAATATCTACGAAGAAACGTCGAAATAGTTTTCTAAACACCAGGGATTGACCCTTTGCTCTTCATAAAGCAACAATACAGGTTAGGTTTAAAGTTATAAACAAATGCAGCAAAAAAACAATTAAAACACAGTAGAAATCGAAAAATTAACAGAAACAAACGACGATCTGTCAGTATAAACAAACTACTAATAATTCGTCACCCCAGTATTGGTTTGCCATATCTCCATTTTTGGACATTTTAAGATTTTTACTGGGGGATTTTTGGAGATAAGACAAATGAATACTGGTGTGATGAATTGTTTTACGACCGACAGCATTTCACAGCTGATAGAGATGCGTACTGCGCAAGGTCAGATATATTGCGTTACGTCATTTCGCTGCCCCGTTCTGTCACAAAATAATGTTGCGCAGGCTGGACTAATGGTTCTCTTTCCTTCTCTATGGTTCGTTGGCTTAAACTTACTTTCTTATATTAACGTGTAGCTCTATGATGAAATTAAGTCTATGCTCGATTTTATTTTGATACGTTTCGTCGTAGTACAACCTTAAATCCTCAGAAGAATAATCATTAGTAATTTTTTTTACAGCTCCGATTATATTATTCATTTGAAACGTGTAATGTAGAAAATAATACAAAACAAGCAAGGGTCCAAGACACATTATATACGCAGCTGGGAGAATAGATGTAAAATATACCAGTTCCAACCAGTTGGCATATTCATAAAAATTTTCTTTAATAAACCAGTAAACAAAATAATGTTTTCTTGCGACATCTCGTGTACAATAATGATAACTTACTACAGCTAATATTATCGATATAATTGCTACAGAATTTGCTAATCGTACTGATATTTTTATTCGTTTTTCCTTTTCTGAGTCTATGCAAATTTTACTATATTCTCTACCATGTACTCTATTAAAGTAATTAATATATAAAGAATTGTTTTTCGTATATATTGCAACCACTACCGATATTATACCCTAAAATGATAATAATAATAATGATAATAATAATAAAGGCGCCTTTTCACGGAGCAATTTGTACGCAAGTTTGGTGCTATGCAATTTTGTTGCAAAAATGATTCAGTTACTGCGCATGCCTTCAGGCAACTTTGATGCTATTTTCAAGCCTTCAAATTATTAGAACAAGTTCTATTTTTCGACGACTTTCACGCAAGATTTATAGTTATTTTCGTGGTACAAACCTGGAAAAAAGTTACCAAATCGATTTCTTTTTACAAATATAGTAGCAACTGCACATTTTAATAATTATTATTATTAATAATAGGCCGGTCTGTCTTACTAAAAAACTTCCTTAAAAAACAAATGCTAGGTTATGTTTTTGTCAACAAACGCAGAGAAACGTCAAAATAGTCTGGTTGGCAGCACTGTTTAACTTGCAATATATAGCCTCAAACTTGCGTACAACTTGCTCCGTGAAAAGGCAAATGAATGTACAATTGTCCTCATGCTGGCAGCAAACTTGCATAGCACCAAACTTGCGTACAAATTGCTCCGTGAAAAGGCGCCTTAATAAATAATAATTTAATAAAAAAGTTTTTTCCAAATTAACTTCTCTACACATTTTCAACAAAAACGCCTTTTCCAAATTAATTTCTCTACACCTTTTTATTGTTATGGGTGTCTTTGTTTTAATTACCTCGAAATAACATATTTTGCACAAATTCATTCAAAAACCAATAATTTTCTTTGAAAACGGGATCAGATTAGATCCCAAAACGTTAGAAGTTAACTTTTATTTAGTTTTTCGTTCTTTTTTAATTATTTTAACGATTTATCAAGAATGTTATTAAAAATTCTTTATTTAGGCAAAATTTTTAAACTTTGGTAATGTATTGACTATTAATATTTTTTAAAGAGCGCTGGAAAAATTGCGCGACTCAAAAAAGCGCTTGGACAAAATAGCGCGACCCAAAAGAGCGCTTGGACAAAATTTCGCGACCCAAAAGAGCGCTTGGAAAAATAGCGCGTCTCAAAAGAGCGCTTAGACAAAATAGCGTGTCTCAAAAGGGCGCTTTCTGAATGAATTAAGGGATCAAGTCTACAAAAATTAGTGGGGGCGTTGGTTTACGTTAACGTTGGTTGGTTTGTTTTTTTGCTGGTTTTGTGTTTTTTTTTTAATAGGAAACGTTGGTTTACGTTAACCTTGGTTTTGCTGGTTTGGTGTTTTTTTTAGTGGCGGGCGTTAGTTTACGTTGGTTGCTTCGGTTTTTTGCTGGTTTGGTGTTTTTTTTTTTATATGGGAAACTTTGGTTTGCTTGAACGTATTTTCTTTGTGTTTCTTTTTTATTTTTATTGTTTTGTTCTTAATTAAATTATTTGATATATTTAGTCCAAGCTCAATTTTATGATGCGCTCATTTGACCAGCGCTGTTTTGTCCTAGCGCTTTTTTGTACGCGCCATTTTGGGACCCGCTATTTTATCCTAGTGCTCATTTAACTAGCGCTGTTTTGTACGCGCTATTTTGGGACACGCTATTTTATCCTAGTGCTCATTTAACCAGCGCTGTTTTGTCGTAGAGCTTATTTGACCAGCGCTGTTTTGTCCAAGCGCTCTTTTGTACGCGCTATTTTGGGACACGCTATTTTATCCTAGTGCTCATTTAACCAGCGCTGTTTTGTCGTAGAGCTTATTTGACCAGCGCTGTTTTGTCCAAGCGCTCTTTTGTACGCGCTATTTTGGGACACGCTATTTTATCCTAGTGCTCATTTAACCAGCGCTGTTTTGTCCTAGAGCTTATTTGACCAGCGCTGTTTTGTCCAAGCGCTCTTTTGTACGCGCTATTTTGGGACACGCTATTTTATCCTAGTGCTCATTTAACCAGCGCTGTTTTGTCGTAGAGCTTATTTGACCAGCGCTGTTTTGTCCAAGCGCTCTTTTGTACGCGCTATTTTGGGACACGCTATTTTATCCTAGTGCTCATTTAACCAGCGCTGTTTTGTCCTAGAGCTTATTTGACCAGCGCTGTTTTGTCCTAGTGCTCTTTTTTTACGCGCTATTTTGGGACACGCTGTTTTGACCAGCGCTATTTTTTTCCCAGAGCCGACTGCAAGTACTTACGTAAAATAGACCAAAATATACAGATGCAAATCTAATAAAAAAGTCAGCATCCATAAGTAAAATAAAATAATATGTATTTAATAATTGTCCGGTTCCAAGAATAAAAAGTAACAAAAATAAACCATACAGTGTGATATTATAGTATAAGGGAAATATTAATAAGTAATATAACAATGGCATAGGCTCACCTAAAATTAAAATTGCGTTAGAATGGAATGCCATATTAAAGTGGTCCAAAAAAAAAATTTTTACTTAATCTTCAAAAAACCGGCCCAAACAGCATTAATCTCAAGTATTACCCAACGCAAAATGTACCAAAATTCATACACTTCATACCTCGGTTCTCGTGTTATTCAAGGCTGTAGAGATTTCATATTTTGGCTACCCCCCCTAACACACCTCCTATTAAGGGGGTAGCCAAAATATGAAATCTCTATAATCTATAATAACGGGGTATGAAGTGTATGAATTTTGGTACAATTTGCGTTACGTAATACTTGAACATTCCCATAGTAGCCGGCAGAAAAATTGACTGAACTTTTTTGTACATATTGAATTAAACAAGGATGTTAATGTTAATAAAGTTAAATGTTTATCCATGTCAAGAGTTTACTATCCGTTAAAATCAACGAACTAACAACTCTTTTCTCTAGAATAGGCATACCGTTAATATAAAGTATCGCCAACATCTCGATTTGTTTGTAAACAAATAATAGGTATATTCAGGCCTGAACAATAACAATTACCAGTGACTGGTATTGTTGTCTCTGTTAGAACAAAGCTGTGCGAGTAAGACAGACAAATGTATATGTTGGCTACGTTTTTGTCAGTTTTTACAAATGAAATGCCTATTCTAGAGAGAAGAGTTATTAGTTCGTTGACAGATATCAACGAACTAACAACTCTTCTCTAGAATACGCATACCGTTAATATAAAGTATCGCCAACATCTCGGTTTGTTTGTAAACAAATAGTAGGTATATTCAGGCCTGAATAATAACAATTACCAGTAACTGGTATTGCTGTCTGTTAGAACAAAGCTGTGTGAGTAAGACAGACAAATGTATATGTTGGCTACGTTTTTGTCAGTTTTTACAAATGAAATGCCTATTCTAGAGAGAAGAGTTATTAGTTCGTTGACAGATATCAACGAACTAACAACTCTTCTCTCTAGAATACGCATACCGTTAATATAAAGTATCGCCAACATCTCGGTTTGTTTGTAAACAAATAGTAGGTATATTCAGGCCTGAATAATAACAATTACCAGTAACTGGTATTGCTGTCTGTTAGAACAAAGCTGTGCGAGTAAGACAGACAAATGTATATGTTGGCTACGTTTTTGTCAGTTTTTACAAATGAAATGCCTATTCTAGAGAGAAGAGTTATTAGTTCGTTGACAGATATCAACGAACTAACAACTCTTCTCTCTAGAATACGCATACCGTTAATATAAAGTATCGCCAACATCTCGGTTTGTTTGTAAACAAATAGTAGGTATATTCAGGCCTAAATAATAACAATTACCAGTAACTGGTATTGCTGTCTGTTAGAACAAAGCTGTGCGAGTAAGACAGACAAATGTATATGTTGGCTACGTTTTTGTCAGTTTTTACAAATGAAATGCCTATTCTAGAGAGAAGAGTTATTAGTTCGTTGGATTTAGTTCAAAAAATTAAAACTGCTCCATCTATTGTTAAATATTTAAACCTGATATCTGTCACAACAATCGACATAACCTTCAATTTTTGCATTATAATATGTAAATATGTGCTAAAATTAAATACAAATCTTTTTTAAGTACTGATTTAATAAAATTATTATATAACATTAATTGCTTTATTTAAAAATATGTGTTTTGTTGCATTTACAATATCGAGTCACAAAAAACATTGTATCCGCAGTTTAAAGCTATACAGTGTTTTATATTTGCAGTCGAAGAAAAAGTATAGTCTACAACACGTATGGAATAGTCATTCCGCGCTAGCAGGACCGTCATACTCGCCTCCCGGCTCGTATGACAAACTTTCCGCTCGCGCGGAACATTGTCTATTCCATACTAGTTATAGAATATATTATTTTCTTTGTTTAGGTACTTACTTTTAAAAGGCTCATTTAATCCGAAATTTTCAGCGAATTCCATTTTTCTTATTGGATAAACATAAAATGATAAAAAATATTAATTAATTATTAATTTAGACTTTTAATATTGATTTCATTTAATATGAATTGGATATTTATTATAAATAATTTAATAAAATATAATTAATTCGTAATTATATTTAATACTAAATAGTGATTTAAAATTTTACGGGGTGAATATACAGGGTAATGCCATGTCAAAATTTAAGAGGTGATACATCAAAAAATATGAAAAAAAAGTTTCTATAAAGGTTGGTCTGGAAATGAGCTTTTTTTATTGCCTTAAAACATTGTGCGTGTAGCCCAATATGTCCCCATATAAAAACCACTATAATTTTTATTGGATATACGGTATATCCAGAACAAAATAATATACATATTTTTTTTAGCTTTTTTGAAAGATAGATTCGGTTTTTAGGCAATCTATATTCTGATATATACACAAATAAAATTTGTTGTAATTTCTTTATTGAATATATAAAATGTATAAAAAAAATACTACAGATTTTATGTATGTATATTTTGGACTTTATCTAAAGACAAAAAAACCTTGAAAAATAAAAATAAATTGCCTAAAGACCAAATTTATCTCTCAAATATACAGAGCGGTCCAAAAGTCACCCCCCCCTCTTAACTTTTGAACCAGTTGAGATATCGATTTCAAATTTAGAACTTTTAAATAAGACAACTTAAACTATCTTTTAGCATATATTTAATACTTTCAGCTCTTAAAATGTGGGCAGGGGGGCATGGGGCCACATTTTTTTAATTTGAAAGGGGGGTCGTGTAATACATCATTTTAAAGCTTATAAAATTCTCCATTAAACTCCATATTTTTAAATTAAAAAAAAAATTGGGTTTAATATTGGGTTGAAAATGGGTATTAATGTCAAAATTCCTCTAAAAAAAAACAAATATTTTTTTTTTTATATATATTTCATCATAAAAAATGTTAATTATACTTTTAAACTAATTTTAGTTGACATAAATAAAAATTTATAAAAAAAACTTAAAAAATCGAATGTTTTAGCAAAAAAAATTGAAAAATCAAAACCTTAAAAAGCATTTTTAAAAAATTTGAAAATGTTAGTTTAAATAGAAAATTTTATAAGCTTTAAAATGATGTATCACACGACCCCCCTTTCCATTTAAAAAAAAGTCCCCCCATGCCCCCCTGCCCACATTTTAAGAGCTGAAAATATCAAATATATGCTAAAAGATAGTTTAAGTTGTCTTATTTAAGAGTTCTAAATTTGAAGTCGATATCTCAACTCGTTCAAAAGTTAAAAGGGTGGGGGTGACTTTTGGACCGCACGGTATATATATATATATATATATATATATATATATATATATATATATATATATATATAATTTTTTTCTGGATACTGTATATCCAATAGAAAAAAATTATAGTGGTTTTTATGTGGGGGCATATTGGGATAGACGCATAATGTTTTAAGACGATGAAAAAAAATTGTGCCTGTCATTACGCCTAAAATAAAGCAATGTACTGCATTTTTGAACTTAAAAGGGCACAGCTCCGCCATTTTGAAAGAAAACTTTCTGTTTTTTTTGAGGTTATCCATATACTATCCCTTTATACCGTGCCTTGTTAAAAATATTTAAATAAAACATCCTTCGACCTTATAAAAAATAAAAATGTTAAAGAAACATAACTTAAAAAAAAGGCTGTGAGCAACCTGTAGATTTGTTTCAAAAATTCTGAAAAAAATCTGGGTCACCCTAATACTTACTATCTTTGCGATATTATCGTAAATTATTATCAGTAGTCGGCGTAAACTCAGTTATGACTCATCAACGTTGAAAATAAACACAGAAACATAGGCTTACGGAATAATTTTGCCGAATTATGAGGGAAATTTTTATAAAGGTCACTCAATCGAAACATTTGACGACTAATTTGTTACACACAACAATATTGACTATACATATTAACTATATATACATATGTATATATATCGGTGTTTTTCAAAGAAAAAACCGACATTCGATTTTTATCTTTTAAGAATGCGAAAGTTTTTAATATTTATTTATCGATAACTTTTTTTCCCACCTTACTCGTTTAAATGGAATCATTAAAAAAAATCAAGATCAAAAGAAATAAAAATGTAAATATTTAAAACCTCGCGTCAATGCTAGAGTCGACGCGGTGCCTATGCGAGTACTGGAAATTCGCCGAGTACTGATTATGATATCTGTTTCTATTTGGCTCAGGTTGAGCTAGGTAGCAGAAATAATAGTTTGTTCAATTTATATTGTAGGGGGAAACTTGGTGTAAAACTAAGAACCCATTCAAGAATTGTTGGAAAAAAATTATATATGTATCTTACAATCAGTGGTTCGGAAGTCACTACAAGCCGATGGTCTACAGATGATAGTATGCAAAATGGGTATTTGGCCTGGAGTGTAAGTGATACTATCATGAATTACCGTGGTATTATTCCCCTTCAAAGCAGCTATGACAACTTTTACATAGGCACTTAGTGCTACTAAGACTGCCGATGTATTGAAATCTTCGCTGAAAAGTCAAAATCTTTGACCACGTTTTTTTCACATTTCTCGACGTTTTAGGCCATTCTGTGTCGAAATCAGTAAAAAAATTTTTTGCGTCCGTCTGTCTGTCTGTCTGGGTGTAAACTTTCTAAATCCATTTCTACATGAGATATCGACTTGCGGTTTTTTGCATATTGTTTTTTTATCGTATTCCGAAGAGCTGATTAGATTTTGGGGGTAAAAATAGGGTAAAACTCCTATTTTTAGCGTTTTTTGTTTATAATTAAGGCAATTATTATTGTATTTGGTTAATTTAGCAGTTATATAAAAGATAATTTTAAATTGGTCAAAAAATGTTATAAACGTTTTCCTAAAACGCATTGTTTTTGAGATATTGGCGTTTAAAGCAGTAAAAGGTTTTTTAGCATATCTCACATATTTATAACCCGATTTCAAAAAATTATATTTTAAATAAAAGCTCTTTTTAAGCCCTATAAAAAATGTTATATACAGTTTTTTGCTAGAATATAATGTTTTAAAGATACATAATTTAAAATCAAACAAACCACCTAGTTTGAAATTTGCAAACTAGATGGCTCTAGAGTACAAATTTTAAGCTTCCATTCATTTGTTTTTAAAATAAATCAAAAATTGTAATTAATAAGTTCAACTTGCATCCAAGTAAAAACATATTTTTATTATTAATTTTAATTACATATTAAGTAGTGTACAAGAAAAGCTAAAGTTTAATATAAATATTACACAAGTTAGTTTGTGCAGTGAGGAGTAGTAGTAAAATTGTAATTATGTTATGCTACCCTGTTCTAATAGCATGTTATTAGTTTTCCCAGTAGTGCCGATGTTTTGACAGGGTGCTTGCAACGTTTCATCTAGTTTATTTTTAATTGTTTTTTTTAATTGTTACTTAGATGTAAAGTTTATTCGATCTGAGCACAAATGATGCTTTCTCTTTGTAACTTTAACAAGCTAAATTAGCATTAGCAACTACAAAGAGAAAAAATTATTATAATAGATTTTAATGTCTACTGCAATACCTTAATGTAGTAAAAATTAAAATTAATCATCATATTATAAATAGGGAACGAATAATAGTATATTCAGGGCCGTATCTACGGGGGGGGGGGGGCTCACCCCATCTATCTTGAAATAAAAAAAGTTGCAAATTTCATGGATTAAAAACATAAAAGTTGCATATTTCATGGGTTTTTTCGTATCCAAATAATTCCATCTTCCATCTATCTGCTTGGAAATATTTTCGTCATATAAAAAGTAACCTCTTACACTTTTTACCAAAATCAGTTCTAAATCACTATTTAGAATGTCTTCTTGAGTTTCGTACAAATTTTCTACAGTTCTGTCATAAATGATACTAATAACATAAGTTTGATAAGCAGAACCCATAAAGAAGGCAAATAGTACGACAGCTAAAATTAGACTTCTTATTATGGGTGTTTTTTGGAGCAGATTGACACCAAAGCCTAGAAGCATAGTAAAAACGTTGCTAAAAGTGCTGAGATATTGCTTGTAACTAGAAGACTCTCCGTAAATACGGTTGCTAATAAACCAAACCACGTGTACAGATATAACATAAAAACAGCTGATAAATATCCAACCTTTAAGTTTCATAATGCTCATTATTAATTAAAATTAAAATTTACTATAGGGGTGTTAGGTGCACCACGTGATAGCTTCTGTGGTATAAGATGTTGAGAAATGAAAATGTTCATAGTTATGAGGTTTAATTGTAAAACCACCTAGAAGAAAGTGAGCACGGCCATCTTTTAAATAATTAATACTCCCAAATATATTATCATTGTCATCGATAAAGCCCCAATCTAATTTTTTATTCTGAATATATTTGATTTTTGTGCCCAGTTTTTCAGCAACAATATTTAATAAGTTTGCATCTGAACCCATATAAACGCTATTGTTTGAAATTATGCTATTTTCTTTTATATTCATAATATAGGGAGGCCAGTCCAAAAAGCGTGCCAAAAAAGTACAGTTTGATGATAGCTCAGTTTAAAACATCGTGGGTCTTAACTTCTTTGTGGTGAATCAGTTCAAATACGCCCTATGTCGTCTCAAACTTATTTCGTAATAAATTAACTCAAATATAAAAATAAGAATCGCCACGCAATCAATTAAAAGTAACACCAGAAAAATCTGTCGAAGGTGCTTAAGTCGTATTATGCCTTTTCCAAGTTTAAATCCGCTGTTTATGGTGAAATTACTCACAACAGTCTTGGTTTTATATCTTTTAAATATTAAACTATCTCTATACCATTTTGCAAAAAATCCACAATCTCTCAACATAGTTGTTATGCGGTTGATCTTGTCCAGTAAATAAAATCCCTTGCTCACAATCAAACCTATAGAATAAACTGCAATATTTTCTTTTTGGCAATATATCAAATTTTCGTTATTTTTTGATAGATATTTTCCAGTAATATATTGTTGATAAACATTATTTAAGGTTACTGCAGCGTTTCTGTGTATTGCGACCTGATTTAATTGTTTCCCGACGTCCGTATCCAAAAAATTCCATCTTCCATTTATCTGTTTGAAAATATTTTTGTCATATAAAAAGTAACCTCTTACACTTTTTACCAAAATCAGTTCTAAATCACTATTTAGAATGTCTTCTTGAGTTTCGTACAAATTTTCTACAGTTCTGTCATAAATGATACTAATAACATAAGTTTGATAAGCAGAACCCATAAAGAAGGCAAATAGTACGACAGCTAAAATTAGACTTCTTATTATGGGTGTTTTTGGGAGCAGATTGACACCAAAGCCTAGAAGCATAGTAAAAACGTTGCTAAAAGTGCTGAGATATTGCTTGTAACTAGAAGACTCTCCGTAAATACGGTTGCTAATAAACCAAACCACGTGTACAGATATAACATAAAAACAGCTGATAAATATCCAACCTTTAAGTTTCATAATGCTCATTAAACTGTTTAAATTTCCTATAGGGGTGTTAGGTGCACACCACTTGATAGCTTCCGTGGTATAAAATGCTGAGTAATCAAAATGTGCATATTTATGAGGTTTCATTGCAAAACCACCTAGAAGAAATTGAGCACTGCCATCTTTTAAATAATTAATACTCCCAAATATATTATCATTGTCATCGATAAAGCCCCAATCTAATTTGTCATTCTGAATATATTTGATTTTTGTGCCCAGTTTTTCAGCAACAATATTTAATAAGTTTGCATCTAAACCCATATAAACGCTACTGTTTGAAACTATGCTATTATTTTTTATATTCATAATATAGGGAGGCCAGTCCAAAAAGCGCGCTATTAAAGTACAGTTTGAGGTTGGCCCAGTTTGCGGATTAAACCATATGTTTCGTTTATTTTTTGTAACTCCATGTGAACAGTTTGATATGTTTTCAATCACTATATCCGCACTGCATTGTCCTAAATCGTGGTTTCTAAATCTAAAAATCTGAAAAATTATTACTTATTTATTATTTATATAAAACATTTTACTATTCCTTAAAACGACTTTTGTTTGATTAACGCAGTCGTCCCTCCGAAGTGACTGATCCATTTCGTGCTTTTTAGCACTCTTCAGAGCCACATATCGGTAGTAGGGACAACTACGAAAATCAAATCCTTTCCATATATCTCTATATAGAGTTTAAAAATCGTTATAAGGAAGAGCAAAAACAGCTAGCGACATCTACTGCTAAAAGCAGAGACTGGATAGCAGTAGATGTCGCTAGCTGTTTTTGCTTTTTCTTATAACGATTTTTAAACTATATAGAGATATATGGAAAGGATTTGATTTTCGTAGTTGTCCCTACTACCGATATGTGGCTCTGAAGAGTGCTAAAAAGCACGAAATCGATCAGTCACTTCGGAGGGACGACTGCGTTAATCAAACAAAAGTCGTTTTAAGGAATAGTAAAATGTTTTATATAGATCTTTTAAATTTGTAAATATCAAACAATTTAATTTAGTTTATTTATTATTTGTTCGTTGGAAGTCATAATACAAGAAAAAAGCAATATTTTCGATTATTTGTTTTAATTCTGGTCCTATTTATCTCAAAATCTATAAGAAAAGTATAGCCAGATAAGACCTTCTTAATCTCATCTATCTTGAATAGCTGCGGAAGAATTCACACTTATTGATAAAAAATCAGAAGATCTAGCGAGGCAAATAAAGTCAAAAAGTGGGAAATTTGTAAATTAGTAGTTTAATATAATATTCTTAAGTTAAAAATAAGTTATTTAACTTAAGTTAGTTAAAGCATTCATTATAGGGACATAAATTTTTCCCATCAAACACACCAGCAATGGTGATTTATGAGATCATTTCGCGTTATTACGCCTCGATCAGCAAATTCCACGCTCAAGCAGAAACCAGTAATTTTGTGCTCTTAATACAAAAATAACCATTGCACTTAAATAATTATTTAAAAATTATAATTTTTTGAGTATAATTTACGTCAAGAGCTCTCGATCTTCGGTCTCGAGTTTTAAATAACGAAAAATATACTCAAAAAATTACCGAGCAAAATTATTTTATGAGGTCATAATAAAATTATCGACAATTTCATTACCTCTTGTGGTATTACTGCAGTATACTGTTGACAGGTAAACAGTAACATTTGTTTAAATAAAAATACGTACTACTACATAAGATTAATCTTGTGTGTTGATTGCATAATGAATTTAAATATTATTTATATATTATAAATTAAGGGAAACAAGGATTGAACATTAAATAATTTTAATTTCGTTATAATTTTTATTAAACCATCTGGGTGAGAGCTTTCGTTGAGTACTACCCTGGTAGAAAAGTACATAATTCTAACTTAACTTAATATTAGATTAGTAACATTTTTATGTTTAGTCTCAAACGTTATACAAAAACGTTATAAAATATATAAATGTAACCTTAAAAACTAACGTTTGAAAAAAACGTTGTAAAATACATAAATCTAACGTTAGTTTCCCAACTAAATTCTAACCTTATTCTAACTTTAAATATTTTTTAAATTTCCATTATTAATACGTAAGCTATAGTAGAAAATTCTCTATGTGCCTAGGTTTGATAATTATTTATTATTTCTATAATAAGTTTAAAAAAATATCCCCCAAAAGTCAAAATTATAGTAAGTCTGGCAACGCAGTACTATAATTGAAAAAATATTTTAAGATTCTGAATGTATAAATAAATATTAACTAACTAAATATAAAGTTTTTCTGAGAGGTAAACGTATTTATCGAAGTATAACAGCATATTACACGAAAAATATTTAGGGCCACCTAAAAAGATGGATATTTTATAAAGAAATTAAACGTACTTATAACGTATTTCTAACTTAAAAATCTAACGTTAGATTAATGTTTTTAACTAACGTTTGATTCTAACGTCTAAAAAGCAGGACATTTGCACATATTTTGTAACGTACTTTTATACAGTTTTCTAACATTAGAAAAAAGTTATTCTAACGTTAAACTACTACTAGGATAATTATATATATTTTTTAAAAATTTCCAGTATGCCAATACCGTTGTGTTACTAATTTTAACCTCGCTCAATCTTACCAATACAGGGTGTATTTGAAATAGGGTCGGAAATTTTAACTTATTTAAACCAGGGGTGTGCGAAAAGGGGGGTCCTTATCAGTTTTTTGTCCCAAACTTTTTTCTGTGTAACTTTTTTGCAATTTTATTTTTAAAATATGATTCCTCAGGTCAAAATACATAAAAAATGTACTCTTGTTGTAATACTGTAGGATTAACCGTTTTCGAGAAAAGTTAATTTGAAGGTGAAATTTCACTGTTCGAGGACGAAAAATTAAATACTAAAATGTCGAAAACCAAAATTTTAATGATGCAATGTTATTCTACATCAAAAGCTAAGAAAAAAAGTTTCCATACATGTAGGTCGAAAAAACGCTTTTAAAGCTACCATAGCCCTTTAAAAATGGTGCATATTTAGGAGACCATAGCTCCATTAGGATTCATTTTTGGAAGTACCTGTATATGAGGTTTTTTTCTTAGTTTTTAATGTACATTCGCCCTGCATCATTAAAATTTTGGTTTTCAACATTTTAGTATTTAATTTTTCGTCCTCGAACCGTGGAATTTCACCTTCAAATGAATTTTTCTCGAAAACGATTAATCCTACAGTATTACAACAAGAGTACCTTTTTTATGTATTTTGACCTGGGGAATCATATTTCAAAAATAAAATTGCAAAAAAGTTACACAGAAAAAAGTTTGGGACAAAAAACTGATAAGCCCCCCCCCCCCGTTTCGCACACCCCTGGTTTAAATAAGTACGTGAAAATTACATACAAAGATGGGCCTTATTAGTATTAATTCACGTGCAAAACCTCGTTAATATATCTCAAAGGGTTCCTGAGTTATTAAATAAAAACCGATTTTTTTAGCCACTTTCAAAGGGGCGTAGCTCCCTTATGACGCATTTTTAGACATATGTTTATAGGAACTTTTTGTCAAATTTTATCATGTAGAATCACCTGTTAAAATTTCCGACCCTATTTCAAATACACCGTGTATAAATGTTAAAAACAAATCGGCATCGCGTTTTACAGAAAAAAAAATATTACTAAAGGGAACGTTCAAGTATTACGTAACGCACATTTTAATCATTTTGGACCCCACCCCCCCTGTAACGCTATTTTCCTATACCATTAACATGGGCGTAACACTCCAAAATGACCCCCACCCCCCCTAGGAGCGTTACGTAATACTTGAACGTTCCCAAAGTATACACACCTGATACGTATGATTGAAAGATGAATGTAGCATGATAGCAGCAAATATTATCATATTTTTGGCCAAAAAAAATGAAATTTCTCTAGCAATTTCCTCGGGCTTATCAAACAAGATAAATGAACAGACAAAAAACTTAGCTTTAGGGTTCCAGCTTGCATAGGTTTTTAGTGTGAAAATACTTTTATAAAAATTATCCAAGTTATCTATGATTATGATATAGACATCTGATTTTTGCCGCACGAACCTATCTTTGTTGATATGTCCTGCGTTTCCAAGAACTATACTGTGGTACTCCGAATTATGCAGTTTTTGAGCTAAAAGAGCATAGATATCTGATCCATTAGTATTTTCTTTTGGGTTATATAATGTTAGGATGTTTGAATCCCAAAAATGTTCTCTGCTTGCTGTGAAGATACATTCTGTGAATGACATAATATCTTTTTGATCAGTAGATTCAAAGAAACATGTTATTTGATAAGTAAGAAATAGCGAGAAAAATATTAATGATAAAAAATTCATATTTTTCATATTGTTATTGTTGGAACAGGTAAAGTTAATACTAGCTTTTTGTAGAATAATTTAGAATTTAGGGAATGTAAACACAAATGTATATTTAAAGGTAAAATATTTCAAGTACTAAAAGCATAGAACTAAAAATATTAGTAAGTATAGTGCACTTAATGTATTTTAATAATTTTATATTGGTTAATGTAAATCAATTACTTTCACATCAAAAACCATTAAATAAAAATATTTTCAATTTATTTTAATTATTTAATGTTAATATTATTAACCGCAAACAAAAAAGCTCAAATTACTTTTTTTAAAGTGAAGGAGTTAAAAAATAACCCAAAATATACAGGGCAATTACCTTAAGCCAAATCAGTTTTTTTTAAAGTTATTATTAGTTATCAAAATTTTCAAGGTTTTAGCTGTTTTGTCAGATTTACGTACTTTATCAGGTCACACTGTCAGATTGACTTAAGTTTAAACTTTACAATTTTTGAGTGTCCTGGATTTTTTTGATACGTAATAGTACATGGCCTAAGTATTTCACCACATTTACATCCATATCATTACATTTTGCATTTATCTGCTTACAAATTTCATCGTCATTAGAAAAGTAATCGGTTAGACTTTTGATCAAAAACAAATTTAAATTGCTTTTTAGAATGTCTTCTACAGTTTCGTACAAATTTGACATAGTACTATCGTAAATAATACGAATAAGAAATATTTGATATGGTGTTGTTGAAAATTATTTAAAGTTACTGCTATGTTTCTGTGTAATGCTACCTGGTCTATGTATTTCACTACATCTTCATCCATATCATTCCATCTTGCATTTATTTGCTTACAAATTTCATCGTCATTAGAAAAGTAACTGGTTAGACTTTTGATCAAAAACAAATTTAAATCGCTTTTGAGAATGTCTTCTACAGTTTCGTACAAATTTGACATAGTACTATCGTAAATAATACGAATAAGAAATATTTGATAAGTAGAACACAAGAAGACATGAGGAACATGTTGACACAAAAGCCAAGAAGCATAGCAAAACGATTACTAAGAGTGCCGATATATTATATTAGTGTTCTTTCTCGTAATTTAATTTAAATACGGTCCAAGTCGTCTCAAACTTATTTGGTAATACATTAATTCAAATATAAAAATAAGAATTGCCACACCGTCGATTAAAAGTAACGCTACAAAAATTTGTCGGAGGTGTTTAAGATGTATTACACCTATTCCATGTTTAAAACCATCGTTTATGGTAAAATTACTCACAACAGTCTTGGTTTTATATCTGGTATTTATTAAAATATCTCTATCCCATTTTGCGAGAAATCCACCATCTCGCAATATAGTTGTTATGCGGTTGATCTTGTCCAGTAAATAAAATCCCTTGCTAACAATCAAAGCCATAGAACGGCCTACAATATTTTCTTTTAAGCAGTATATCAAATATTCATTATTTTCCGATATATATTTTTCAGTCATATGGTGTTGTTGAAAATTATTTAAAGTCACTGCTATGTTTCTGTGTAATGCTACCTGGTCTATGTATTTCACTACATCTACATCCATATCATTCCATCTTGCATTTATCTGCTTGGAAATTTCATCGTCATTAGAAAAGTAACCGGTTAGACTTTTGATCAAAAACAAATTTAAATTGCTTTTCAAAATGTGTTCTACAGTTTCGTACAAATTTGATACAGTGCTATCGTAAATAATACGAATAACATATGTGTCATAAGCAGAACACATGAAGACAGCAAGTAGTATGGTAAATAAAACTAGACATCTTATTACGGGTGTTTTTGGGAGCAGGTTGACACAATATCCAAGAAGCATAGCAAAAACGTTACTGAGAGTGCTGAGATATTGCTTGTAACTAGAAGATTCGCCGTAAATGCGATTGCTAACAAACCAAATTAAGTTTACAGAAAGAATGTAAAAGCAACCAATGAATATCCAACTTTCAGGGTGTATAATGCTCATCAAACTATTTAGATCCTCCGTGGGTGTGTTAGGTGTACACCACGTGACAGTTTCCTGAGTATAAGATGTGGAGAAATCAAAATGTCTATATTGTTTATATTCAACTGAAAATCCCCCTAGAAGAAAATGAGCACGGCCTTCTTTTAAATAAGAAATACTTCCAATAACACTTCCTTTTTTGCCGATGTACCCCCAATCTAAATCATCACACATTATATACTTAATTTTTGCTTCCAGTTTTTCAGCTATAATGTTTAATAGGTTGCCCTCTAAGCCCATGTCAACGTCACTGTTTGAAACGATGCTGTTATTTTTGATGTTCATAATAATGGAAGTTTTATCGTCATTAGAAAAGTAACCGGTTAGACTTTTGATCAAAAACAAATTTAAATTTCTTTTGAGAATGTCTTCTACAGTTTCGTACAAATTTGACATAGTACTATCGTAAATAATACGAATAAGAAATGTTTGTTAAGTAGCACAAGAAGACATGAGGACACAAAAGCCAAGAAGCATAGCAAAACGATTACTAAGAGTGCCGATATATTATATTAGTGTTCTTTCTCGTAATTTAATTTAAATACGGTCCAAGTCGTCTCAAACTTATTTGGTAATACATTAATTCAAATATAAAAATAAGAATTGCCACACCGTCGATTAAAAGTAACGCTACAAAAATTTGTCGGAGGTGTTTAAGATGTATTACACCTATTCCATGTTTAAAACCATCGTTTATGGTAAAATTACTCACAACAGTCTTGGTTTTATATCTGGTATTTATTAAAATATCTCTATCCCATTTTGCGAGAAATCCACCATCTCGCAATATAGTTGTTATGCGGTTGATCTTGTCCAGTAAATAAAATCCCTTGCTAACAATCAAAGCCATAGAACGGCCTACAATATTTTCTTTTAAGCAGTATATCAAATATTCATTATTTTCCGATATATATTTTTCAGTAATATGGTGTTGTTGAAAATTATTTAAAGTCACTGCTATGTTTCTGTGTAATGCTACCTGGTCTATGTATTTCACTACATCTACATCCATATCATTCCATCTTGCATTTATCTGCTTGGAAATTTCATCGTCATTAGAAAAGTAACCGGTTAGACTTTTGATCAAAAACAAATTTAAATCGCTTTTGAGAATGTCTTCTACAGTTTCGTACAAATTTGATACAGTGCTATCGTAAATAATACGAATAACATATGTGTCATAAGCAGAACACATGAAGACAGCAAGTAGTATGGTAAATAAAACTAGACATCTTATTACGGGTGTTTTTGGGAGCAGGTTGACACAAAATCCAAGAAGCATAGCAAAAACGTTACTGAGAGTGCTGAGATATTGCTTGTAACTAGAAGATTCGCCGTAAATGCGATTGCTAACAAACCAAATTAAGTTTACAGAAAGAATGTAAAAGCAACCAATGAATATCCAACTTTCAGGGTGTATAATGCTCATCAAACTATTTAGATCCTCCGTGGGTGTGTTAGGTGTACACCACGTGACAGTTTCCTGAGTATAAGATGTTAAGAAATCAAAATGTCTATATTGTTTATATTCAACTGAAAATCCCCCTAGAAGAAAATGAGCACGGCCTTCTTTTAAATAAGAAATACTTCCAATAACACTTCCTTTTTTACCGATGTACCCCCAATCTAAATCATCACACATTATATACTTAATTTTTTCTTCCAGTTTTTCAGCTATAATGTTTAATAGGTTGCCCTCTAAGCCCATGTCAACGTCACTGTTTGAAACGATGCTGTTATTTTTGATGTTCATAATAATGGAAGTTTTATCGTCATTAGAAAAGTAACCGGTTAGATTTTTGATCAAAAACAAATTTAAATTTCTTTTGAGAATGTCTTCTACAGTTTCGTACAAATTTGACATAGTACTATCGTAAATAATACGAATAAGAAATGTTTGATAAGTAGCACAAGAAGACACGAGGACACAAAAGCCAAGAAGCATAGCAAAACGATTACTAAGAGTGCCGATATATTATATTAGTGTTCTTTCTCGTAATTTAATTTAAATACGGTCCAAGTCGTCTCAAACTTATTTGGTAATACATTAATTCAAATATAAAAATAAGAATTGCCACACCGTCGATTAAAAGTAACGCTACAAAAATTTGTCGGAGGTGTTTAAGATGTATTACACCTATTCCATGTTTAAAACCATCGTTTATGGTAAAATTACTCACAACAGTCTTGGTTTTATATCTGGTATTTATTAAAATATCTCTATCCCATTTTGCGAGAAATCCACCATCTCGCAATATAGTTGTTATGCGGTTGATCTTGTCCAGTAAATAAAATCCCTTGCTAACAATCAAAGCCATAGAACGGCCTACAATATTTTCTTTTAAGCAGTATATCAAATATTCATTATTTTCCGATATATATTTTTCAGTCATATGGTGTTGTTGAAAATTATTTAAAGTCACTGCTATGTTTCTGTGTAATGCTACCTGGTCTATGTATTTCACTACATCTACATCCATATCATTCCATCTTGCATTTATCTGCTTGGAAATTTCATCGTCATTAGAAAAGTAACCGGTTAGACTTTTGATCAAAAACAAATTTAAATTGCTTTTCAAAATGTCTTCTACAGTTTCGTACAAATTTGATACAGTGCTATCGTAAATAATACGAATAACATATGTGTCATAAGCAGAACACATGAAGACAGCAAGTAGTATGGTAAATAAAACTAGACATCTTATTACGGGTGTTTTTGGGAGCAGGTTGACACAAAATCCAAGAAGCATAGCAAAAACGTTACTGAGAGTGCTGAGATATTGCTTGTAACTAGAAGATTCGCCGTAAATGCGATTGCTAACAAACCAAATTAAGTTTACAGAAAGAATGTAAAAGCAACCAATGAATATCCAACTTTCAGGGTGTATAATGCTCATCAAACTATTTAGATCCTCCGTGGGTGTGTTAGGTGTACACCACGTGACAGTTTCCTGAGTATAAGATGTGGAGAAATCAAAATGTCTATATTGTTTATATTCAACTGAAAATCCCCCTAGAAGAAAATGAGCACGGCCTTCTTTTAAATAAGAAATACTTCCAATAACACTTCCTTTTTTACCGATGTACCCCCAATCTAAATCATCACACAATATATACTTAATTTTTGCTTCCAGTTTTTCAGCTATAATGTTTAATAGGTTGCCCTCTAAGCCCATGTCAACGTCACTGTTTGAAACGATGCTGTTATTTTTGATGTTCATAATATAGGGAGGCCAGTCTAAAAAGCGCGCTATAAAAGTACAATTAGAAGTTGACTCCCTTTGAGTGTTAAACCGTACGCTTAGTTTACTTTTTTTAATTCCATATGAGCAGTTTGATACATTTTCCACCACAATATCTACACTGCATTCTCCTGATCCGTAATTTTTAAATCTAAAAATCTAAAAAAAAACATTTTTTATTATTACAGTTCGCGCAGGCTTAACAGGAGAGGAGTTTTATTTGCTTCTAACCTCGAAAAAAAAATTGTCCAAAATCAATTAATAAAAGTATTTTTTCCTGCTGGCTTTTTTATTACATGAGAAAAGCACAAGAAAAAAGTGAGAAAATAACTTCTTTTCCTTTATGTAGTAGACGAATTTAGACAAGAAACGCATTTTACTAAGGGCCACTTGCACCAATGATGATTTAACTTTAAACTTGGATTAAATTGACGGCCGACCAATCAGAACGCAGCATTTTTAACTTAAACTCGGTTTGGCTGAGATAATCCCGTACCAAAAGTTGGTGCAAGTTGCCCTAAGTAAAATAACTTGTATAATTCTCTTGTATATAAAAGTTTGAATAATTATTTTTAGTTATCTTTGGTGCTAAAAAGTTGATAACACGGCAGTTACAAATTAGACTTGCGCGCATCAGACGCCATTTTTATATACGATATCGTCTATAGATATCCGTAGGACATCCTCACTGAGGATTCCTCAGGATATACTTTTTTACTAAACGGGAAGCCGAGCGACATCCGAACCGTATATCCCAAGCATATCCCGAAGGTATGTCCTGAGGATATGCTGTACGTCTGTCCTAAAGATAGCTACTAATTATGTACACCTGTCCCCGACAAAAGTTACTATCAAATAGTATAGCTTTTATTATTTGTTTTTGTTAAATAGGCTATTAGCGGCTTGCACCTAGGTGCAAGTTATTTAAACTTACGCTAACAGTTTCACAAAAAAATAATTTTGTTGTACCCCGGGACCTACAGTTTAGCGAGGAATCCGAACCTCGTTTTGTCGGCTTTTTTGGCTAAGTGAGCGGCTTTGTACCTTATAGGCTGCCAGTGCACTTGGACCGGTGCCAAATGTTCAAGGATCATTTTCGCTTGCCGACTTAGTACAGATCGTGGTTGCTTGAAAGTCCCTAAAGTGAGCTCGGCCAATAGACCTGACCCCAGGTAGTATCACAGGTCCGAGTGCTAGTGCGACCGGGTCCCATTCTTGGGATATACGACTAATGTCCCGGGACATGCGACATGGAGAGGACATTGAGAGGAGATCCGGGGGATATTATGTGATATATGGGTATTTTCTTTTAAAAAGTCCATCGAGTAGGGATGGACTATAGGTCCCTATAAACAATTACAAACCTGGTATGTTTGATTAAAAGAAGAATGTAGTAAAATATCAGCACAAACAATTAAATGGCTAGCGAGAAAATGAGAAATGGTTTTAGCCATCCTAGTTGGCTTAGTAAATATAGTAAGAGAACACACAATAAATTTAGCTCTGGGGTTCCAAGAAACATACGTTCTTAGCGTAAAAATACTTTTATAAAAATCATCCAGATTCTCAATGATTATGATATAGTAATCTGTGATAGCTCTCACAAACATGTTTTCTCTGGTATAGTTGTCATTTTCAACGACAATCGACCACATTTCTAATTCGTGCATTTTTCGAGCTAAGATGTCACAGAAGTCTAAATCATGTTTTTTTTCCTTAGGTATGGATATCGTTAATAAACCTTGATTTTGAAATTTGAAATGCTTTTTGCTTGATTTTAAAATACATTCAACCAATGAGTCAATATTTTTATCATTTTGAGATAGTCCAGTAAACTTATAAATATCTGGTCTAGGTTTAAAGTCACATAGTATGAGGTAAATAAAGAATGATGAGCAGAATATTATTGATAATAAACCCATAATAATTAATTAATTAATTAATTATTTTAAAAGGCCATTCTTTACAGGCGCAGTAATAATGGGATTGTATAGAATACTGAAAAATAAGTATATAACTAGATGAAACGTTGCAAGCACCCTGTCAAAACATCGACACTATTGTACACTAGAGCCATCTAGTTTGCAAATTTCAAACTAGGTGTTTTGTTTGATTTTAAATTCTGTATCTTTAAAACATTATATTCTAGCAAAAAACTGTATATAACATTTTTTATAGGGCTTAAAAAGAGCTTTTATATAAAATACAATTTTTTGAAATAGGGTTATAAATTTGTGAGATATGCTAAAAAACCTTTTACTGCTTTAAACGCCAATATCTCGAAAACAATGCGTTTTAGGAAAATGTTGTTTATAACATTTTTTTGACCAATTTAAAATTATATTTTATATAAAAAGTGCTAAATTAACCAAATATAATAATAATTGCCTTAATTATAAACAAAAAACGCTAAAAATAGGAGTTTTACCCTATTTTTACCCCCTTACCCCCAATCGTTTACCCCCAAAATCTAATCAGCTCTTCGGAATACGATAAGAAACAATATGCAAAAATCCGCGTCGATATCTCATGTAGAAATGAAGTAGGAGAGTTTACAGACAGACAGACGGACGCAACATTTTTTTTTACTGATTTCGACTCAGAATGGTCTAAAACGCCGAGAAATGTGAAAAAAACTTTGTCAAAGATTTTGACTTTTCGGCGAAGATTTCAATACATCGGCACTCTTAGTAGCACTAAGTGCCGATGTAAAATATAAAACATATTTCTGTGTAATCAAAATGAATCTACAGGAGTTATAATAGAGGTGGAATAATTTAAAACTTACAAGATACTAAAATATGAGAACAAGTATAAGTAGGGGGAAATACCCATGAATAGGACATATTATGGGAGGATTGGTGTAGTGGACTACCGCGTCGTACTTGACGAGTTTACTACCCAAAATAGCGTGAGTTCGATTCTCACCGGCGCACACAGGTAAAAAATACCAAAAAAGCGGGAAAAAATCATGAAGCGTCGAAAGTTGAATATTTATAAACCTTATAGTGTCCTCTAAATGATGTCTATACATTTTTTTGAAAATGTTTGCGGTCTGGCTTAAAAAATTAAATTTAAGTGGCACACTGCATACTGGGTGGGACGTTTAAACGACTAAAAGTCGATATCTCAGAAACCGTACAAGATATTTTTTTGAAATTTGGTACTAAGCTTCAATATCAAGGGGGACATCTTAATATTTACAATTTAACTTTTTAATGAAATTTAATGAAAAGTAAAAAACATTTCGTCATCTAAAGGCTCTAACGGTCTAAAAAACGATTTAAAACTTAATTATAGCAATTTAGAACTTTAAAACTAGCTTGTTCACAGGTAAAAATGTTTGAAATGTGTTAATGTATTTAAAACTTTTCATTGTTATCTATTTTATATAAATTATTTGAAAATTAAATTTTAACCACAGAATCTAAATTCACTAATGGTCTAACTCCAAGGGAAGATAAAAGAGGATACCTATCGTATTATATCGCGTAATATTATTACAAAAAATTTATATTTTTATATTTAATATATAATATTACTACTAGGTAGGCATAATATATATACCTAGATAATAATAATATTATAAAATTTATACATTATAAAACCTTCATAAAAATAATTAAATCCCATGAGAAAAAAATATATTTTATTTTGTAACGTTATGTTATAATAAAAATATAATAATTATTAAGCAACATTCAAAACATAAATACCTTATTTACATTTTTGTGGCCAATATTATTAAAATCTAATATTATTAAACAATCAAATATTATCTAACTAAATTCTAATGTATATTATTATACATAATTATGTATGTATCATAAATGTAACGAATCTTTAACAGTTTGCTGCATATTTTTTTTATGTTTTTTGGATTTAGTTAAGTATTTATTATTATAAAAAAGATTTAAGTTATAATTATTTTAGTTTTTTTTTCTGAAATAGAAACTTAAACATAGGTTATAAACGGGATCCCCTGTTGTCGAGAAATAGTTTGACATTAGTGACAGTTCTCATTTAATTGTTTTCTCACAATCATATGGTGGAGTTAGACACTTAGCGACTTAAAATATTTACATTTTTGCATTTTTTGAGGCTGATATTGGTTTAATGCAACTTTTTTTTTTTTTTTGAAGTATGTTGGTAATCAGATAATGAAGCAAATTTGATAAAAATCTCATTTTTGAAAAATTTGGAGTTAGACAACTAGAGCCTTTAGTGGACGATTTGTCAAATTAAAAAAAAATTACAATGTAACAATTTTTTTATAACCCCACTTTTGCATTTTTTTTTAAACAAACTGTATGCATGTATGATTTTAATATTTATAAGTTTTTTATGCGTTTTAAACAAAAAAAGTTAGGCTTTTAGAAACGTATAATTATTTTCATATTATACCAGAAAATTTATATTTTTACTGGTGGTGTTAAAATGTATTAATGTAAAAACACTTAGCTGTATAATAATAGTAACTATATACCAACGTAGAGAAGACAATAATAGTAACTATATACCAAGGGATTTAAGAGTGCGAGGCTATAATAGTCTTCTATACCGTGGTTTATATATTAGATTTTTCACTACTAGCACTATTTAACTATTTTTAATCAAATAATAAAATAAATTATTAACAGAAATGACATTACTTGAAATTTTCATAAAAATCAAGTAGCCTTGAACATTGGCATTTTCTCAAATAAATACTTTGAACTGACGTTTAAAAATTTATTTATTTTTTTATTTTTTTTTCATAATATTTAGCTAATTATTGATTGTATTAATTGGTAATAATTATAATTAATTATATTTAATAAATAAAAAGTTATTTAATAGGTGAAGAAAATTGATTTTAAAGTTATAACCTTTAAATCTTGGCCATGTGCTGTAATTTGACAAAATTTAATTTTAATGTTTTTGAAAATGTTTAATAAATTAACCAATGTAGAAACCATAGACAAGGAAAGACCACCAAAGCCGTTGCGGAATACTGAGATAAATGTGCCTAGCGCATATGAGACAAACTTGCACATGCGCATTACTATTGTTGTTTTTGACGAGTATTTTTAACCTTAGTTTTGTGTGTCAAATAAAAATTGTAAAAAATTCAACAAAAAAAAATAAATATTTACGAAGAAACATCGAAATAGTTTTTTAAAATGATTTTATAAGAATATTTCGGGATTTTGTACACCTACTTTGAGTACACCAGGGATTGACCCTTTGCTCTTCATAAAGCAACAATACAGGTTAGGTTTAAAGTTATAAACAAATGCAGCAAAAAAAAACAATTAAAACACAGTAGAAGTCGAAAAATGAACAGTAACAAACGACCATCTGACAGTACTGACAGTATAAACAAACTACTAATAATTCGTCACCCCAGTATTGGTTTGCCATATCTCTATTTTTGAACTTTTTAAGATTTTTACTAGGGGATTTTTGGAGATAAGACAAATGAATACTGGGGTGATGAATTGTTTTACGACCGCCAGCATTTTACAGTTGATAGATATGCGTACTGCGCAAGGTCAGATATGTTGCCCTACGTCATTTCGCTGCCCCGTTCTGTCACAAAATAATCTTGCGCAGGCTGGACTAATGGTTCTCTTTCCTTCTTTATGGTAGAAACATAAACGTATTTTGCGCACAAAATAAAAGTCCTCCGCTCCTTGTAATGTCCCATATACAACTCTGAAGAAGCTCAAGCATGAGCGAAACGTTTGGAATCTTAAAAATATAATATACTAAAGAAACTTATCGTCTTAATGTGCCCAATACCCAAGAATAAAAATAAATAATTAAGAAAAAAGCACAAGAAACACTAAAATAATGTAAAGTATAAACTCTGGTTATATGAAATTCAAGCTAAATGTTGTTTCCAGACCAGTGTGTCTAACTTGTTTTCTTGAACGGAAATACGTATTTGTTATAATAGTTTAAACAATCCAGTGTCCATGAAAAATGGAAACATTTACTTAAAGTAAATGTTTAAGAATATTCTAGAAAAAAAAAATAAATACTTTTAATTTTGATTAATAACACAGGAGCTGGTGTTGAGACTCACCTATTCTTATGTATTTTTAGATTCTGAACACCAATGTCTTAAAAAATGCACTTCATGGGGTCATTTTTTTGCTACACTGAATTTGCAGACTAATTATGAGATTTTCACCATTTTAGACAGTTTTTTCAGTGTAGCAAAAAAAATGAAGTTGCCTTATGGCAGATTCGTGTTCAGTATCCCAAAATACATAAGAATAGTTAGGTCTTAACCCCAGCACAGACAATTTTTTTTGTTGGTTTGGGTAATCATACACTAGGGTGGTCCAAAAAAAAATTATTTACTTAATCTTTTCTTTTTGTCGTGGTTAGAAAGCTCTTAGAGTAAAAAATTTTATAGACAACCCTAAGTGGTACTTTTAGGGCCATAAAAACCCTAATCATGCAAATATCGATAAAATTCATATAAAACCAGCCCTAGTATTTGTAATTTTATAAAATTTAAAAGTCTTGATATCAATATTTTTCTTTGTGTGTAAAAATAAGCCTGCAAAATCTTAGCCTGATCAAAAGTTTCTAACCCGTTCCAAAAAGGCCCCGAAATTGCTCCTAAATTCCGAAAAAATTTCAAAATGATCAAAAAATTGTAACCCGTGCCGAAAATCCGTCAAAGTTGCCCCTGACACTAAAATTTACGAATTTTTACCATAACTGCGAGTCAAAAGGTAAAAAAAAAACATTTATTCATAATATTAAAACGATTTAACTAAAACCAAACGAGCTAAGCGCCAAATAAGAGCTCATAAACATCCAAATGGGTGGAACTCGAAATTTTCAAAAAATTGTGGGAGCAATGGTTATTTAAGCGGACTGTTGGAAACGAGAATTCCTACCTTGATGATGCTCCTTTATTCTAACCGAGGGCAGCTGTTTCTTGCGATGAGGCCCTGGGTAGAAGATCTCTGAGGGATATTTGGTAGGATCGACACTTATTTTAAGCTTAAGTAAGTAAAAAGAAGGTAAATTATGTGTATCTCGTTTTTATACGATATAAACGAAAACGAAAAAAAAAGTAAAAAAAAAAATTTATACATAGAATTTTCGGCTGAATTCAAAAACGTAATAAATTACAGGGTTTTCCATTAAAAAAATATTTATTCCGGCGAAACCAGATGTTAAACAAAAAATTTAAATTCGTAAATTTATTAGCCAGTGTAAAAATTATATAAATCACCAAAGTTTCATTTTTATCGAATGGAGATTAATCTTAATTTTTGGGGTGGACATTTTTATGTTTATTTTTGTTTTTAATCTCGTACTATTCTACTTAATTAAGCATCCCCTAAGTCCAGGACTTGTGTGGGCTAGTAGTAGAGGGAACCACCGGCTCTAATTGACTTTCGAACCAATATATCTAGGGAGTACGCCTTCGCCAAATTTCAATTATTAATTAACTGAAAAAGGCAATCGGCGCCAGTGAGGTTTGAACTCACGATCATTGGCTCAGTGTCAATGCTATATATCGATGCCTTAGACTGCTGAGCTAATTCTCCCATAAATAAAACTCACTCGGTATAATGAGCATGGTAACATTTTAGTTTTTTTAGTTTTAATATAGTATAAACACTTAAATAATTTCGCGGAAGTACGTTAAGAGATTTTTTTGAATAATTATTCAAACATAAATGGTAATTCCAAAAAATATGTCAATTCACATGTTTTTGTGTATTACCTTCTTTTATTATTTTTTTTATTATTGTTATTGTCAATAAATTATTAAAACAACACAGATTTTTTTAACTTTTACACTTTTTTTCGTTGTATTTTTAATACTGAATGTTATTTGTTAATACATATTTTTTTATTTATTCGCCACCATTGTTATTTAATACTTTACTTGTGATATTAAATACTGGAATGTGTGTATTGTATACAAAATGTTGTCATACTAACATAGAGACCTTGCTTATACATTTGGATCCCACGCAACGTGTGTTTATTATTACTGTAACATTTGGTAAATTATATCACAGTTATAGTTTGGTATACTTTAAGTTGCAGTTGTTGTGTTATTGATCTAGTTTAAAGTATGTTACAGTATTTAGTAAAATAACAATCGGTAAATAATACCAAAATTTTGATTAGTAATAATACAGAGAAAAGTAAAAAAAGGATCGATTATTTTATCAGTGTGTAATTGTGTGTGGTTGCAATGTTTATATTATTACTAATCAAAATGTTGGTATTATTTACCGGTTGTTAATTTTTCTGAATACTGTAACATACTTTAAACTATTATTCCATCAATCTATTTTCTAATCATCGTACAGAGTGATATTGGTAGACTGACAGTTTCGGGCTGCTGGCCCTCTTCAGTACCAAGAGTCAACTCTGCACGCTGATTAAGAAAACGTTTTTAGACTTTACTCGCAAAAGGAATATAGCCATTAGATTGATGTAGACTTGTGCGCCATCTATTTCTAGATGTAGACAACTACTCATACCTCTCCTTATCTGGAGACTTTGAATGGTAGCAAGTTGAAGACTTGTGTGTCTCAAGCACATAGTACCACTAACGGGTGGTTAGACGTAAAATTAGTAAGGACAGAAATTTTTAATTTTAAACAAAATTATAAAAATATTAATTTATTATTCCATCAATCTATTTTCTAATCATCGTACAGAGTGATATTGGTAGACTGACAGTTTCGGGCTGCTGGCCCTCTTCAGTACCAAGAGTCAACTCTGCACGCTGATTAAGAAAACGTTTTTAGACTTTACTCGCAAAAGGAATATAGCCATTAGATTGATGTAGACTTGTGCGCCATCTATTTCTAGATGTAGACAACTACTCATACCTCTCCTTATCTGGAGACTTTGAATGGTAGCAAGTTGAAGACTTGTGTGTCTCAAGCACATAGTACCACTAACGGGTGGTTAGACGTAAAATTAGTAAGGACAGAAATTTTTTACTTTAAACTAGATCAGTAATTCAACTTAATAACAACTCAAAGTATACTACTATAAGTGTGATATGTTTTACCAAATGTTATAGTAATTTTTACTATAACATGCTAGTATTAATAAACACATGATGTGGGGATTCAAATGTACCATCACGGTCTCTATGTTAGTATGACAACATTTTGTATACAATACACACATTGCAGTATTTAATATCACAAGTAAAGTATTAAATACCAATGTTGGCGATATAAATAACAAATATGTATTTACAAATCAAATTTAGTATTACAATGACATTTTCTGAGTGTATAATTTTCTTATTATACCGGGTGGATTTTTTAAAATGTACCACCCCGAATATCTAAAAAAAAAATAAATAATAATATTCTGAAAAGATGTCACTTTGATTTATCAAAAAGTTATCCGGCTTATCCGTGTTATCCGATCATTTTCTAGAAATTTGGTTGGTATTAGAACCAAATTAAGCCGGTTTTAAGTGAAATTGCGTTAAAACAATTAGATTTGTCTTAACTATCCGGCTTGCCTGGCATTAACCGAGCGTCAAATTAAAACGGGACCACCTCATGAATGCCCTCTTTAAGTTGCAAAAGGTTTCATCAAATTCCGTTGATCCGTTTTAAAGTTATGCGGGAACAAACATTAAAAAAAACAAAGGCACACGTCGAATTGATAACCTCCTCCTTTTTTGGAATTTTGGAAGTCGGTTAAAAATAGGAAACCCTATACCTATTACAATAAATATTTTTAGCATTTATGATATTAATTTTACGAGATATCTCGTAGTTTTGGGTACTTTGTTACTATATTAGTAAAATAAAATAAAACAGTTAATTGCCTCTAAAACATTTTTTATAGTTACGTAAATTATTAAATTAACACAAAAAAAATAAAATAAAACGACTTTTTAAAACGTTTTAATGGTTTCTTCAATAAATTGAACATTAAACTTTGGCAAAATTACCGGTAATAATACGATATTATAAACAAAGACCCTATAAAAGTTGAAACTTTTTGCTACTTGTTATCATTTTTATTTTGTTAGCATTAATAATGCTAAATTGAATATATCCTCCAGTCACTAAAATATTCTTATTCAAAACACGCGCTGGATGAAGTGACTGAAAAACTAAGAACCAATTCACACCAATTGAACCGGTGAGAGCAAGAAGGGAAAGATTGCACTTTTTGGACGAAATTTTAATTAATTCATTAAGTTATGAAGAAAACCCCTTTTAAAAAATTACCAAATTAGATTTTATTTATAAAAAAATAAATCTTGTATGTTAATAAAGAAATAATAAAAAAACGTACTAAAAAAAATAAAAACTTTTTAAATGATTTTTTTTAATGTAAATTTGTTTGTTTATGGATCCAAAAACGCAAAAATATACGGGCGAAACCGGAGGTGGTAAATAATAATTTTGAACGCCGTTTTATAGCCCTTGTTAAGAAATATAAGCTACAAAAAATTTGCTTTGATCGGACTGAAAACAATCCCATTTTAGGGGTTGTACATGGATTGAAACTCAACCGGTATAGGAGTGCACTCGAGTGGTAGTAGTAGTGCGAGGTCATTTAACTAATGGTCATTTTTATAAAACCGTAATATATACACTTATCACGTTTTTAACAATGATCTAGGCTTAAAGAGACGGATTCCTTGCAAATTTTATTGCACACGGCGGGGTTAACAGTTAACTAAATTCTCTAAACAAAAACAATTAGAGATGGAAAACCATAGCCAATAACCGGTTTTCGGTTAACCGGTTTCGGAAACTACATCAGACCGGTTTTGGGTTAAAACACGGAAGCAATAACCGGTTAAAAACCGGTTTAAACCATAAAGCAAAATTTCCTTTCATTTTTTTTTACTTTTTGTAAAATGTTACGTAACAAATAGGGGAGGGGTGGGGGTCTCGAAAATGTTACGCCGCGTTACATGGGGGGGTGGGGGTCAAAAATGGCCAAATTTTGCGTTACGTAATACTTATAACGCTCCCTTAAGAATGATTAAATTTTTTTTTGTATTAACAGCAACAAATAATGTACAACTATGTTTTTTGCCCCATCTTCTAGGACTTGCATGGTACGCCACTGCAAATTATTAAATTTATCAAATTATTAAAGTCTTTCTTATTGCCGCAGTTTTAATGAATATTTTCTTTTTTATTTTTTACATTTTTACTTCTGGTTTAGAAGATATTAGAATTTTCCTGGAAGTTGTAATTTTTTCAGTTAACTTAAAAAGTACTACATGAATTTGATTGATGCTGTGCTTTAAATTTGAAGCTTAACCGAGTTGCGTTTTTCTTCTAATCAAAAACATAAATTGGGTTTGAAAAACTTGAGTAGAAGAAAAAATAGGGTCACTCCGTCCGGCGGCAGTTCTGCGAAATCACCGTTAAGCCTCCGTCAGACGGCAATAAAAAGTTGCCCCGGGATGAAGAAAGTGTAGAAGAAGAAGTAAAAGACATGAGCGTAGAAGAAAAAGTAAAAGACATGAGCTTCAAATAAAAAACTCTGCTGATTTAGTACTTTTTGAGTTGACTGAAAAAATGACAACTTTCAGGAAAATCCTGATATCTCCTAAACCAGAAGGAAAAAAGTAAAAAGAATAACAAATAAAATATTCATTAAAACTGCGGCAATAAGAAAAACTTTAATAATTTGATAAATAGTTGCAGTGGCGTACCATGCAAGTCCTAGAAGATGGGGTAAGAAACATAGTTGTACATTATTTGTTGCTGTTAAGACGAAAAAAAAAAAATTAATCATTCTTAAAACAAACAAAAGTAGACAATTTTTAAGCTTCAAAACAAAAAAAAAAGAATCAGTCAAATCCATTAATTAGTTTTCGAAATATTTGAATTTAAAGAATGGCAATTTTTTAGGTGTCCGGAATTTAATGTGCGGCAGTGTAGTTTAAACTTTTTTCCCGTCTCGTCTAAACATTAACAATAACAATTATTATTGTTGATCAAAATCAGCATTAACATGTAGTTGAGATAATAGAAAATATTTTGTTTTTATTAAAGGTTTCGGTTGGAAATAAATATGCATTATAATACATTGAACTTAATTATTGTTTTTAAATAATTCCTATAATAATAAATTTTTTTGTTTATTAAGTTGTCTAAAGAAATTGGTATGGAAAAAATATTGCTGCCAACAAAAAAATACTTTTTCCTAAAATTAAATAAAAAGCAGTTTTTTTATTTTTTAATTATTTTTTATTCTTTTTTTTTAATTAATTCAAAAAAATAATAAAAATAGTATATTGTTTTACTAAGAGGAAAAGTGAAGCTTTTTTTTACTAGTCTGTAGAATTTACGGACGACGCGAAGCGGAGTCCGGAAACTACAGACGAGTAAAAAAAAGCACATACTATTTTTTCTTCAAGCATCCTATATTTTTTAAATATTAATTTTTGAATTTGATTTATTCAGTAATATAGTATGTTTTTTTTTATTAAAATAGGCCAATAAAACCCTTTCGAAATAAAGTTAAACCTTCCTTAGCTCATTTTAAATTTTTTTCGTAGGCTAAATCGTACACTTTTCGCGATTTCGATAACTTGTCTAATGTAGCATTTGCAATTTCGGAGAGATTTGTAGGTGTATAAACCATATATTCTTCTTCAATCATTTTTAATCAATTTCACACAAGGTTTTTGCAAAGAATCTCGAGTCAACCACCTGTTTACATAATAAACAAACAAGTTTGAAGTATAGATGTCTTCAAAGTCAAAGAGTGCTGCCGCCAGTGGTGGTTTTGCTAACTAACTTTTTTTACGGCGTACAACAATGAACTCATTTTTTTACTGTAAAAAAATAGATCACTTCTAACTAGTGTGTTCACTTATAAAATATGAACATTTTAGTACGCTTCAAGAAAAAAATTATTTTTTTTACCTTAACTCAATTTTTACCAAAAATACCTGAGATTATACCCATGAGTGGGACTATTATTAAATGGGACAGTGCCTGTTTCTAAACTATACTTCGTAATTTTTGGTTTTTGTTACCATAATTAGATCTAATGGCAATTTAAAAAGTCAGTTTTACCAGGTCAAACGTAATGTTTTTAATAATTTTGAAAGATATCTAATTGACGAAAGGCAAAAGGAAACTGTTTGAATTTGGTTTATGTAATAGTCTAGAACAACACGTAACATATACCAAATAATCGAACTTCATAGATTAAATATCTTTGGCCTAATTTTTTTGATAATATTGTTAGTATTCTTGAATGGGACAACTGTTTTATTACATATTTCATTCCTATTCCTCCCCCCCACCAAATCTCCTTCGCTACGGCCCTGTTCTCGTGTTTTCTTAAAACATATTTGTATCCAAACATTTTTTGTCTGGGTCGTTTTTTGTCGATTTTGGGAAATTCGAAACTACCGTATATTACTATTCTAGCGTTTACGCGCTGTGAATAGTATGATAACAGGTATATGACGTCACTGTACCCGTGGCTTGATTCTTCGCAGGTGCCAGACTTTTTTTTATTGACTCTTTTTTGGAATACCCAAAAACCAGTATGACGCATAAGGAATGAGTTTATTTCTTTGACAGATAAGTATTTAAAAAATCGCAGTGGGAAAAGTGAACTACCAGACAGACGTAGTTTAAATAAACAATTCTAAGCATGCACGTTCATAATACCCGTGTGACTTAATATCATACAAGCGGGGGAGAGCAAAACTATACCGGATGTTTTTTTTTTAACCTGAAACTTTCAAATATCTCTACTATGCATTTTAGAAAAAAAAATGTCGGACAAAATTTGTTTATCCAATACATACAGATAATAAGACAATAAGACGCTACTATGTCCTTCTTTAGAAGGCCTCCGGTTACTTCTTCGTAGGTGTGAAGAATTCGCGTTAAAAACATTTCTTAAATACAACACGGACAAAAGTAAACTAATGGTTTTTAAACCCCTAGTGTATAGGCATCTGATTGTTCCCTCAATTTCCCTTAATAATACCCCTATTGAGCAGGTATCTAAACTTAAATATCTCGGTCATATAATAGACAATACACTGTGTGATAACTCTGAAATTCAACGTCACTATAAAAAGTTGTGTGTTCGTGCTAATATAATCGCAAGAAAATTCAGCAAGTGTTCTGTAGAAGTTAAAAACCTTTTGTTCAAGACTTTCTGTTACGACCTGTACTCAGGAGAACTCTGGTGCAACCACACTGTGGCTTCTTGGCGTACGTTACGCGTTTGCTATAATAATGCCTATCGCATTATTCACAGACTTCCGCGGTATAATAGTGCCTCTGAAATGTTTGCTACAGCCCGAATTAACACCTTGGACGCTGTTCGGATAAAAAAGCTTGCCAGCTTTGTAGAGCGCCTTTCCTGCACCCAGAACAATCTGTTAAGAGCTGTAGTTTCATCAGATGTTTTCTGGACCTCTACTATTTTTGGAAGTTGGCGACGTCTTTGTTTTTTGTTATAATGACTGTAAACCCAACCTTTTTTTTATGTATATATTTTTGTGTATGTTTTATTTTTATTTTTCTAATATATGATGATATGGCTTATATGCCGGAATAAATGCTTTATTATTATTATTACCAGCTTTATTTTAAATAGATAAACTCAATAATAACCCCCGCGTGGCTTTTACTTTATTGAGTGGATAATTATTTATTTTACCCACTCAACTGCCACTTGTTATTTTCTTGTAAATGTCATTAAAATTTTTAATAAAAATATGATATCCTAAGCTATTTATTGGATAAAATCTTGTATGGCACTCATGGGTAAACCGATATTGCCCTCTCGAAAATTAACCTGCGAGGCGTCAGCCCTCATGGGCAATAATAATAATAATAATAATAATAATAATAATAATAATAATAATAATAATAATAATAATAATAATATTTATTGAGAAAAAAAAATACAATTCAATAAATATGCTATAGGCACAGAAATGTCTAGCATTTGAGCGTGCCGATACAAAAAAAAAAAATATATATATATATATATATATCTTACTTTACCCACTAGTACCATAAATAACTATTATTTTAATGCTGGAAACAAAATGGCGTATTTATTTTTTACGGATATTTACGTTTTCAAGGTCATTTCAAGGTCAACTTTGTTTTTTTAAGTACAAACATATATTTTTTACTTTTATTTAATTTCCCTTAAAAAAATAAAAATCCTTTGTAAAAATTTTTTTTTGATCGGGCTTTTAGTTGCAGAGATAACACAGCCACACAAAATTAAAAAAGTTGCATCTCCGACGGACTTGACTAGTCAATCCCTTTGTATTTTGAGCCGCTGAATCCGAATCTGAGGTCGGAATTTGAAAGTTAGCTTCCATTTTCAACATAACCTCAAAAACATACTTTTCGCACTGGCTCCCTCTTCCCCTAGTTGTGGTTATAATACCTTATAATTAAGGTCCCATGTACAAGTATAAATAAATAATAATAAAGATACAAACCAAAATTAAACAAAAATAATGGCACGGGCTCTAGTTAATCAAAACTCAGAGAAAATCAGAGGTATCGGAGGTAATTAGTTCGAGACTTTAGGGTAGAGCTAAATTTTTTTTTTCGCAATGCTATTTTCAAATTTTGTATTAATTTCAAGGCCCCCGTGGTGAATTAAAACGACTTCCAAAACAACTGAAAAAAATGTCTGGTTACGTTCTATAATAAAGGCAACTTTTAGTACATAATGCTACATGATTGGGCAAAAAAAATTTCGCCTTACCCTATTCCACATCTTTTTTTTTTTTGGGGGAATTATTTTCAAAAACAATAGAACTATTTCTCTCGTAGAACTTGATTTTTCCTGAAAATTTCGAGTCTATCGGATTACTCGTTCCTGAGTTATCGTCAGTATTCGGCGTAAACTCAGTTATGACTCATCAACGTTTAAAATAAACACAAAACCATAGGCTTACGGAATAATTTTGCCGAATTATGAGGAAAATTTTTATAAGTCGAAACATTTGACGACTAATTTGTTATCCACAACAATATTAACTATACATACGTTATATATACGGTCGGTCGGTGTTTTTCAAAGAAAAAAAACGACATTTGATTTTTATCTTTTAAGAATACGAAAGTTTTTAATTTTTATTTGTCGATAATATTTTTCCCACCTTACTCGTTTAAATGGAGTCATTAAAAAAATCAAGATTAAAATAAATAAAAATGTAAATATTTAAAACCTCGCCTCAACGCTAGAGTCGACGCGGCGCCTATGCAAGTACTGGAAATTCGTGTCCACAAAAATCGTGATATTGCACGGATGGACAGATAGGCAGACGGAAGGACTTTTTCAAAGACTCTTATTTTTTCATAAAACTAATTTACGAAAATCCAAATTTTGTCTAGGGCGTTCTTTGGCGATTTTGGGAGATTCGAAACTTCCGTATAAGGGGCTGTGCATATATTACGTAACGTGCCTAGGGGGGGTCAGAGAAATTGTTACAGTTTGTGACAGGGGGGAGGGGGGGTCTAGGTAAACGTTACGTAACGGAATTTAAAAAATTTAATGTTTATTTCCTAAGCTTGGCAGATGTATTTTTATTTCAACATAAATTACTATTTAGTGGCCCATAATTCCCTTTTTCACACAAACACTGACGAAACTATGCATATTTAAATAATATTGTAATCAGTAAAAAAACTGTTGACATTGATATTAAAAAAAAAATCTTACGGCCCTGTTCTTGCGTGATCTTGCCGATGAATCATCGAGGATGATACATTTTCGCGCGGAATGTGTACTCACAGAACACCAATGTGTATACTATTTTGTGTACCTGTGCATAAACAAGATACGTGTTATATATGACACTCAGTGTAAAAAGAGGTAGCCCAGGTAGCAAGGGATGTTATATTACAAGAAATTAACATCACTTTTGGGTGTATTTTTAAACTAAATCATAACATCACATAATATTGAAAAATATGTATACATCACATTTGCAACGTAACACGTGTGACGTGACAACCATGTTATTTAATAACAAATATTTACCAACGCTGTGAATATATCGCATGTCACATATTAACGTGGCTTTCACGTGAATGTCATGTTATTTTGCTTCTCACCGACGTTCGAAGCAAAAAAATCGATATAAGATGATGTTGATAGAGTAAATTATTATAAGGAAATTGTATACACATTATACGATTTCCAATGGATAGGGGGCTCTGCCGGGCTTCTCAAGACCACGGACACGGATTATATTCTCCGCTTAATCTGCAATTTCGTATTTAGAAACTATCTGTTTCAATCTGTGATTGTTTCAATTACTGATTGATTTTAAATCCGATTTTTTTATAGGGTTATAGCGTTTTTAATGGTTTTAATTTAGAAAAAGCTAATGTCCTAAAATATTATTTAAATATTAAAGTACCAGTAACGGCATCCATAAGATATTAGATATAACAGGAATGTGGATTTATGATGTCACAAACAAGTTATTTTCGGGATGTCATTGTGTGATGTTATTAGGGGCGGACTTAGGACATCCCCACCATGCTACATTCTTGTTAAATGAGACTACAATCTTAACATCACATGTCACATATTAACGTGACTTTCACGTGAATGTCATGTTATTTTGCTACCTGGGAGCTAGTATTTTTTCCCTGTGTGATATTGATTATGAATATTTTTTTAAAGTTTGAGTGATTTTTTCGTGTAAATTTTTTTTAAGGTTATGTTATACTATATTTTAGGTTCATGTTTGATTTGTCGAGAAAAACGAATCAATAGTGTGAATACAGTTAAATTTATTGCGAAACAAAATTTTTATATTGTTACGCGTTACACAGGGGGGTGTTGGTAAATGTGACAGTTTGTTACACAGGGGGGGAGGGGGTCAATTTTTTGAAAAATTGCGTTACGTAATATATAGAAAGCCCCTAATACGTAGAAATGGGTGTTGTCAATTTTTTTTTAATTTAAAACGAACTGTGGGATAAGCCAAGTTTTGTATCTAAACTCCTCAACTAATGGGTACCTTCAAATTTGTTATTGGTAAAATCCTATGCAAATCCTTACCACCTCCACCATTCAAAATACGTATTTTGAATTCAAATAAATGTATCACGTTCCTTCTTATACATTTTATTCTATTGTAGTAGTCCTTCTTCACATCCTGTGTAGTTTTTACAGTTACATCGATATTAAAAATATAATTTTTGATCTGTCTTGACATTTTAAAATTATCGGTGTGATTATTTTGACATTTCCTCTATCTCTTGGATTTTTGAGTGTAAATCAGTGACAGAAACAAAAGGTTAGTATTAGATTTATAATTTATTTTTTGCACGACCAAGACTAAAACCTAATTTTACGCTTTTATTTTCGGGACTAAACTTTTTCTCCGTTTTTCTCCCTAGGGAATAAAAATCACGCAACCTTGATAATATTAAAATATTATACTTACTATGTGCTTTGCTGGTTCAAAAATTAGGTTTGGTGGTGTTTTGTAATAAATTAGCGATTCAAACCAATTTATTTGATTTTAACAAAGAAAACCTTTAAAAATAACATTGTTATAACAATTTATACATAACTTAAAATTTATCATCTTCGTCCATTTTTTTGACGTTTGTGTCAACCATATTAAAAAACAATTGAAATCGCGATAGCCATGAAACTGACTTTTCGCAATTTACAGGCATTTTGATTAAATTACGGTAATAAAACAACCGATTTTAGACGCGTGGTTTTTAATTTTAATTTGATCTACCTACCTAAATTATGTTTGGTCCTGCAAAAAATAGTGTATATACCTCAGGACTAAACGTGGCTGTTTTAGTCCCTTGCAGCGGGACTAAAACAGCCAGTTTAGTCCCTTGGTATATAAATAACTATTTCTTATGTAATATTAGTTAAGTCAAATAACACTGCTCTACAAAAAAAAAATATTAATTTTTATTAGCCGGGGACCTTTTAGCTGCGTCTGGCTATATTTGATGTGCTGATTTTGGAACCTTTTCCGTTTTTCTCGATCAGCTCGTTTTTTGAAATATAGCGCACATTAGTTTGTTTTGTCTACTTTAATAGTTGTAGTAAAAAAAAGCCCTATTAATTTTTTGCTGTGGATTGACTGTAATAAAAAAAAAGAAAAAAAAAACGAATTTAAAATATCTTTATTCATTTGTTTTTATATTTAAAAAATTCGATTCTTTGCATTTTTTTTAATGTATTTTGATAATTTATTTATATAAATACTAATTTTTATACGCAATACTAATACATAGGTGCGGTTTATAAAAATAAAAAAAAAATAGATTTAATCCAGTGACAGAGATTTTACCGGGGGTTATCGAAAAACAATAATATTGAAGTATTTTGTTTATTTTTAGAAGAGCAACACGATAAATTAAATTTATTATAAAAAAAAGAAAACAAAACTAAAAATAAAAAAAAACTTTTTCTCCTTGCTTTAAAACATAAAATAGTTTATTAAAGTACTAGTTTCATAACATACGTTTTTAGCGCACGAGTACAAGTTTAGAAAACAAGCTGCTAGCAGCGAGTTTTCTAAAGTACTAGTGCGCTAAAAACGTGTTATGAAACGAGTGCTTTATACAATTTTTGCTATGAAATTTAAAAAAACTTACGTTTAAATTGATGACTGATTTAGGGATTTTTGTTTTGGGTTGGCATTACAGTTTCCGCCATGTTTAAAATTCTAAAAACAAATGATATTTAGATATATTTTATAGTCATGTTTTCTCTTTTTCACTGCAAGTAACCGAGCCGCAATTTTAATACGGTAAACAATAACCTAAAAACAAATTTTTTTTAGAAAATTTAACTTTAGAGCGACGTTGACATTTGCAGGGAAAACGTCAAGCGATAGGCTTTCGTCTGTTGCCAACCCAAAAGAAAAAAAAGTACAGACCTCTTATGGACCTATAAGAACACGCAAAATGCGTGTGATTATGAGCTTATAAGAGTCTCAAAATAGAAAAATAACATTAAATAAACATTAAATAATTCAAAATATTGTCGGTTCTGATGAAATTTGCAATAATTTTTGTTTGGATGCTTTTTTTTATTATATTAATAACAATCGAGTTATATTCAAAAACTGCCATGTGGGGGTGAAATTGGAGGATAAAAGGGGTTATGAACAAACTTGTAGCTCTTGAAATTCTATACAGAGCGGTCCAAAAGTCACCCCCCTCTTAACTTTTGAACCAGTTGAGATATCGACTTCAAATTTGGAACTTTTAAATAAGACAACTTAAACTATCTTTTAGCATATATTTAATACTTTCAGCTCTTAAAATGTGGGCAGGGGGGCATGGGGACACATTTTTTTAAATGGGGGGTCGTGTAATACATCATTTTAAAGCTTATAAATATATGAGGTAATAAAAAAAGTTCTACTGGACGTGGGCTCCTGGATTATTAGATTTTAAGTATCTGGTAAGCACAAAAATTTGTCCTGTTGCCCTAACCAGATTTCTGACTGTATCAACCAGAAAAATAGTTGCTCCGAATGCAACTATCGATCTTTTTTTTAGTACAGAATCACTTTAAGGGATATATTAGCAAACTTGCACCACCTTAAAAATTTTAAATCAAAAATCAAGCACCAACTTTTTTTATTGGTGGATTTTGTAGTCTAGAGCTTACTGAGTAAAACATGGCCAAAATTAAAATAATCCTTAGAGCACTTTTTGAGAAAATCGATTTTCAATTTTTAAATTTTTTTTTTCAGTGTATGCTAAATTTTTATTGGCGATATCGAAAGACTGTATTTTTTCTAAGCGAATTTACTTAATATATATATTTTTTAATTTCATTTGTTTTCAAGATAATTTAAATTAAAGTAGGCAAATCGTCGTATTTTTAAAAAGCCAGCCGCGATAACATATAAAAAAAATTTTTAAAAATTTAAAATAATTTAAATAATTTTTGATATATTATGTTTATTTTAAAGTAGCCGTAAAATGGTTCTAAATGCCGAAAACACAATATGTATAGCAATGTAAATAAAATAAGTTGGCTTTTATGCTTAAAGGCTGTAAGTTAGGGCGATTTTTAATCTTGTACAGAGGCTATCCTATGTTATTACATCGGCACTTTGTGCTACTAAGAGTGCCGATGTATTAAAATCTTCGCCGAAAAGTCAAAATCTTTGACCACGTTTTTTTCACATTTCCCGACGTTTTAGACCATTCTGAGTCGAAATCAGTAAAAAAATTTTTTTGCGTCCGTCTGTCTGTCTGGGTGTAAACTCTCTAACTCAATTTCTACATGAGATATCGACTTGCGGTTTTTTGCATATTGTTTCTTATCGTATTCCAAAGAGCTGATTAGATTTTGGGGGTAAACGATTGGGGGTAAGGGGGTAAAAATAGGGCAAAACTCCTATTTTTAGCGTTTTTTGTTTATAATTAAGGCAATTATTATTGTATTTGGTTAATTTAGCACTTATATAAAAGATAATTTTAAATTGGTCAAAAAATGTTATAAACAACGTTTTCCTAAAACGCATTGTTTTCGAGATATTGGCGTTTAAAGCAGTACAAGGTTTTTTTAGCATATCTCACATATTTATAACCCAATTTCAAAAAATTATATTTTAAATACAAGCTCTTTTTAAGCCCTATAAAAAATTTTATATACAGTTTTTTGCTAGAATATAATGTTTTAAAGATACAGAATTTAAAATCAAACAAAACACCTAGTTTGACATTTACAAACTAGATGGCTCTAGTGTACAATAGTGCCGATGTTTTGACAGGGTGCTTGCAACGTTTCATCTAGTTATTATTATGGCATTATTATGTTATTGTCAATAGGTTATAAAGGCAGGCTTGATTAAAAGAAGACGGGTTTCCAACTTTGATATAAAATATCTTGAAAACAAATGAAAAATAAAAAAATATTTCTTCAGTAAATTTATTAAGAAAAATGGTTTTGATTTCCTCAATAAAAATTAAGCATACACTGAAAAAAATATAAAAATAATTAAAATTCGATTTTATCAAAAAGTGCTCCAAGTATTATTAGGGGTCGTCCATAAAATACGTCACACAAATTGACCAATACCCCGTTTCTCGCGTTATTAAAGTATGTAGAGATTTCATATTTTGGCAACCCCCCCCCCCCAAAATTGAAAACTGCTCCTACAGTGTTACACTATATGACATTTTGATGTATTTTTACTCAAGGAATCCATATTTTTACAATAATACCAAAAACATTACACATAAAAAAGTTTTGAGCAAAAATGTGTTAAGACTCATACATTTTTCCATCTAGGGAAGCTTCTAAATAAATTCAAAAAAATAAATTGACTTAAACTTATTGCCCTTATTAATACTAGTATACATGCAAAAGCTCGTCGCTCTAGCTTAAAGGGTACCAGAGTTATTAATTAAAAACCTTATTTTTATTACAATTTTAAAGGGCCGTAACTTCCTTAGGATTCATTTCCGGACCAACCTTTATAGGAACTTATTTTCATATTTTTGGATGTAGAATTACCTGTTAAATTTTGGCATGCCAGTTATTGATGACCCTATATATTGTTTAAAAAATAAACGTGTGAATTAGTGACGGAAATATTAAATGAAATATAAGGTAAATACTAATTTATTATTAGATAATTTATTGTACCAACAGTGTTCATGGTGAAATGTTTTGACACTTAATTAAATTAAATAGTAATTATATACCAAGGTAGAGAAGACATTTTTTATAGCCGAACGTATTAAACCCCGCGCTGCGTAGCTTCTAATGATTGTTTCATCCCTGCTGAAAATGACGGGTCTGTGCGGGTATAAATGGTGCACAGACCCGTCATTTTCAATAGGGATATTTATTATTATTATTATTTATTTTTATTTATTTAATTAATTACAGAGTCATGGAGAGCCCCAAATATGAAAGGTTTTTTATGTTTATTATTGAATTAAATCATAATCAGGCCTATTCACATGTACCATTGAAATCTATTCAATATTGACAAAAATTACAATACCATGCAATTTTAATACAGTTGACGTAAATGACCTTGCAATTTTCGTCAATATTGCCACACATTTCAATCTCAATGGTACATGTGAATAGGTCTGAATATCTTAGAAAAGATCATGAATATTTCGTTATGCTCTTTTATATACGCTAAGACTCAGTCCCCTGGTTTGTCCCCAATCCCAAACCATAGCCAAAGAGTATCTTCATACGAAATCAATAGAGCTCTGTACAACTAGAATTATGAAACAGAAGACGTCTACCCTATCTCTATCTCATTTGTACACGGCACGCCACTACCAACTTAAATAAATTAAAAAAATATTGCATTTTTTTCAATTTTTTTCAACAATTACCGTTGATTTTTGTAAATAAAGCTAAAGAAATGAATATTTTTTGCTAAGAAATAAAACTGATGATTTAATAGTAAAATAAAGAATGAAATATAATCCCTATTAATTGTTCTTAGGTTGATTGCTTAAACTGTTTATTTATTTACAAAACATAACCTCAAATATGAAAAGGTAAATAAATAAATTATTTAATGTTTATCATATTTATTATTAACTATATATTATTATTATATATTTTAATATCGTTACCAGTTTCTACATTTCAAGAAAATAATTTTATGACGAGCGTTATTTCTGTTATAGCTACCAAAATGCCAAGATGTTTTTACAAGGGTTGCAAAAGTCCAAACGAATTTCGCCTAGGCTTTAAATCTAAGGTATAAAGAAAGAACTTACCTTTCGTAAACAATATCAAAACTCGTAAAAGTACTATAATAGTCAATAAAAACACAATATTTAGTAAAACACACAAAAAACTGAAATCAAAACAATATCAAACGCAGCTCACACAATGACAGTGGCTAAAGAAAATGGCGTTACTGACAGTGCAGCCAACACAAAACCTAGGAGATTTTTTTTTCTTTATGTTGGTGATATTACTTCTATCCTTTTTGGGTAGAACTTTTGTCCCTGTCTAATCTAAATGGAAAAATCTCCATTAAACTTTTTAATCATAATGTATTTTTTTTTTTAATTAAAAATAGTATTCTTTACCAAAAAACCTAAATTTATTATTCAAATTGGTAGCACAGAATGTTACTTCCTCTTAATTGCATTTTTTTGAAAATGGTTGCTTCTACAGTGTTTTTACTCAAGGAATCTATATTTTTTACAAAAAATTTAAAAAAAATACACATAAAAAGTTTGGGGCAAAGATGTGTTAAGCCTCACATATTTTATCCGTCTAGGCACGCCTCTGGACGAATTCAAAAAAATAAATTAATAATAATAAATTAATAAATTCCAAACCTCGTCGTTCTAGCTAAAAGGGTACCAGAGTAAAAAATTAAAAACCTTATTTTTAGTAGTGTTTTAAAGGGCTTAAGGCTCATTTTCGGATCAACCTTTATAGAAACTTTTTTTAATATTTTTGAATGTAGAATCACAATTTTAGGATGCCAGTTACTGATCATTCTGTAGAGGACGATATAAACCACGGTAGAGAAGACTATTATAGCCTTGCACACTTATTTCCCTCGGTGCTACGTATCTTGGGATATATTACGCTCTTGCTTGCTGGATTGCTTGCTACTGATTTTATGGAAAGTTATAAAACTATTAGTTTTTCTATGTTTTGCATTTTTAATTGTCAATTAGTAATAAAAATAAAACATAAATAAAATATTTATAGAAATATTTTGTTATTTTATTTTATTAATAGTAATAATATTAATAGTATACTAGTATTCATATTAAATAATTATAATTGACTAAAAAAGCTAGCGTTTTTTTTTTCAAAACATATACAAGTTGATTTTTTCAACAAAAAAATTTACAAATTTGTATAATATTTTGAATGATTTAATACAAATACAATTTTTATAAACTGAATAAATACATTATCCGAGCGTGAAATTAAAACGGGACCACCTCATGAATGTCCTCTAAGTTGCAAAAGGTTTCATCAAATTCCGTTCATCCGTTCCGTTTACGAGAAAATTTTAATTAAAGAGGCAATTTCACGTTCTGAGAATTAAAAATAGGAAGGAAGAATAGTAAGTTTTATACATACAGTGCGTGCATTAAGTCTGGAATCACCCGAATAACTTTTTAGTTACAAGTAAAATACAAAAATCCTCAGACAGGTCGATTTATATTTTTAATTCTGCAAATTTTGGTCTAAAAAAAGTTATCAAAATTGGCACCCCCTTGCACCCTCACCCCCAACTTTTTTTTTCAAATAGCAACCTACCCCTTGTGATACATCATTGGAAAGGTAATTTAATAAGCTTTCCAACAGTGTATGATAAAACCTAATTTGTTAAAGGGTCTATGAAAAAACGCATTTTTTATTTAAACATTGTTTGTGTGAAATATTACGCATAATATGGTAATTGTTGCCCTATTTCCTACTTGGCACCTTCCTGAGAATCTAAATAAGGTTGTTTTAAACTTATTGTAATATTTTATACCCTGTTGAAAAATGCAATTTTTTTTCTTTTTATTGACCAATTTTATGTTTACTATTTAATCGATTTTAATCCCGTTTTTTTACTGTCCACTGTCAAAGATCTGAAGGACATCAATTTGAACATTTATAGTAAACTAAAGTTATACTTTACATGTCTTTATAATAAACTAAATTGTGCATTTTATCATTAGCCCTTTACCAAATTAGGCTTTATTATACACCGTTGGAAAGCTTATTAAATTACCTTTCCAACGAAGTGTCACAAGGGGTAGGTTGCTATTTGAAAAAAAAAAGTTGGGGGGTGAGGGTGCAAGGGGTGCAAATTTTAATAACTTTTATTACACCATAATTTGCAAAATTAAAAATAAAAATCGACCTATCCGAGGGTTTTTGTGTTTTACTTGTAACTAAAAAGTTAATCGGGTGATTCCAGACTTAATGCACGCACTGTATATTATGTATTTTGTTACGGTTACAGTGGGCGCTGAGTTGCGCCCTTTGTAAGCGTACCAAAGAACCTATGAAAATATATAATATATGAAACTTAAGAGAATTTCAAGAGCTACAAGTTTGCTCATAACCTTTATCGGCCGATGAATAATTTGGCTGAAAAATGGAAAAAAAAAACAATTTCACCTCCAACTTGACTATTTTTGAGTTAACTCGATTGTTAATAATATATTAAAAAAATGATCCAAACAAAAATTGTTGGAAATTTCCTCCTTAACAAAATTGCATTTTTATCGTAAGTTGCATATTAAGCGACTCAAGATAGCGGACACCCCTTACGCAAATCACCCGGTGAAAAACTAACAGTAGTGTTCTGTTACCATCCACTACTACCCTTTAAAATATCAGCCCGAGTACATTTATTGCAATTTATATTTATTATTTGACTGGACTATACGTGCTTTAAAGATTAAAATAAAACATTCTAAAATAATACTTATTAAAATTTAAATTTAATTTATTGCCAATTTAAGTGTTAAATTTAAACAAGCCGTAAAGATATGTAATGCTACACATTCCATTATATACTATTTTCTATTTTGTGACTCTTATAAGCTCATAATCACACGCATTTTGCGTTTTCTTATAGGCCCATAAGAGATCTGTAATTTTTGTTCTTTTGGGTTGGCAACAGACCTGGCCTATCGCTTGTCGTTTTCTGTGCAAATGTCAATGTCGCTTTAAAGTTGAATTTTCTAAAAAATTTTGTGTTTGGGTTATTTTTACCATGTTAAAGTTGTGGCTTGGTTAATTGCAGTAAAAAAGAGAAGAGATGACTATAAAATATATCAAAATATCATTTGTTCTTAGAATTTTAAACATGGTGTAAACTGTAATGCCAATCCAAAACAAAAATCCCTAAATCAGTCATCAATTTAAATGTAAGTTTTTTAAAATTTTAGAGCAAAATAGAAAAAATTGTATAAAGCACTCGTTTCATAACACGTTTTTAGCGCACGAGTACAAGTTTAGAAAACGAGCCGCTGGCGGCGAGTTTTCTAAAGTACGTATGGTATGAAACTAGTACTTTAATATATTATAGTACTATACTACAGACTATTCACAATGGATGGTATATTGCATTTTCCTAAATACTTAAAAGAAAGTTAAAGTTACTTAAAACGCAAAATAAAATATTGCTGCCAACAAAAAAAATACTTTGAATACTTCCCCTGTAGGCGACCTACAGTAGCCCTAGACTCATTGAAACAAAAATAATTTTATTTTTAATATTTTGCTTTCCCAAAATTTTCAAAAATTTTTTTTGTGTGTTTTTGCGTTTTATGACGTTTTATGTCGATATAAATCAATTACGAGCAAAAAAAAAATTGTCGGTCGATCGGTCTGTCCGGGAAATCTTGTGGGCACGATAACTTAAGAATGCTTTAAGCTAGAGACTTGAAATTAGGCATACAGGTATGTTACCAGAAGTTCACGCTCGGGATTGTTTTTGGTAAATATTGGGGTGCGGGAAATGGGTAAAAATACATTTTTTTTAGAAAAATTTGAAAATTGCTATATATGGGTTTTTGAGATTGCTGAAATTGAATCTGATAAAAACCTTTTCTAATTCCACCACCGAGGGGGTGAGGGGGTAAATATTTTTCAATATTATTAATATTTTCTTCAAAATTGGTATATAGGGGTTTTTGGGGTCGACAAATATGAATCTGATAATATTTTTTTTCTAATTTCACCCCCTGAGGGGTGGGAGTAGTTTTCGTGAAAACTGGTGTATTGGGGTTTTTGAGATTGCTGAAAGTGAATCTGATAATAAAATTTTTCTAAATCCACCCCTTGAGGAGTGGGGGTAGTTTTCGTGAAAATTGTTATATTGGGGTTTTTGGGATTGTTAAAAGTGAATCTGATTATAAAAAAATTCTAACTTTACCCCTAAAGGGGCAGAGGGTAGTTTTCGTGAAAATTGGTATATTAAGGTTTTTATGGTTGCTGAAAGTGAATCTGATAATAAAAAATCCATTTAACGGGCGGAGGTGAAAAATGGGAAAGCTCTTTTACTGGGCAGTGTATTTTTTTAAAGACGTAAAAAAAAAGGAAAAATTGTTGAAAAAAAAATAGAAAAAAATCTACATTTTTTAAAGACAATGCGGATCGTTTCCTGAAAATTGGAGTAAATCGATTTATTCGCTCTTGAATTATGGCGTCCACAAAAAACGTGACACCGGACGGACAAACGGAGAGACAGACAGGCGGACATTTTCAAAGTTTTATTTTTTCATATGTATCCAAGAATGTTTTGTCTATAACGTTTTTTGGCGATTCTGGATAATTAAAAACTACCGTATAATACTATTCTAGCGCTTAAGCGTTGTGAATAGTGTAATAAATAATTTTGTTATTTATTTAACCCAGACTTGTGTTTGGCCCACACATGGTAGCGGGTTAATAAACTAATTAGAATAAATAACATTATTTTCGAGTGTTTAAGTAAATAAACTAGATGAAACGTTGCAAGCACCCTGTCAACACATCGGCACTATTGAACACTAGAGCCATCTAGTTTGCAAATTTCAAACTAGGTGTTTTGTTTGATTTTAAATTCTGTATCTTTAAAACAATATATTCTAGCAAAAAACTGTATATAACATTTGTTATAGGACTTAAAAAGAGCTTTTATTTAAAATATAATTTTTTGAAATCGGGTTATAAATATGTGAGATATGCTAAAAAAACCTTTTACTGCTTTAAACGCCAATATCTCGAAAACAATGCGTTTTAGGAAAACGTTCTTTATTGCATTTTTTGACCAATTTAAAATTATGTTTTATATAAGTGCTAAATTAACCAAATACAATAATAATTGCCTTAATTATAAACAAAAAACGCTAAAAATAGGAGTTTTACCCTCTTTTTACCCCCTTACCCCCAATCGTTTACCCCCAAAATCTAATCAGCTCTTCGGAATACGATAATATGCAAAAAACCGCAAATCGATATCTCATGTAGAAATGGAGTTAGAGAGTTTACACCCAGACAGACAGACAGACAGACAGACGGACGCAAACATTTTTTTACTGATTTCGACTAAAACGTCGAGAAATGTGAAAAAAACGTGGTCAAAGATTTTGACTTTTCGGCGAAAATTTCAATACATCGGCACTCTTAGTAGCACTAAGTGCCGATGTAAAATTGTCAATATTGAAGAAACGTCATCATTTATAAATAAATCGGTAGTTGTATAACTCCACAAAAATTTAAACTAAAAAAAGTCCATACCAAAAGCTATACAGGGTTATTCAGAAATAAGTTCGAGAAATTTAAGAGGTGATTCTACGTTAAAAAATATGAAAAAAGTTCCTATAAAGGTTGGTCTGGAAATAAGCCCTAAGGGAGCTACGACCCTCCTAAGAAAAAAAAATTGAAAAAATTTAAAAAAATTAAGAAAAAGTAATTTATTTCAAAAATTCACTTGCACGCACAAAAGAATTATATGTTCAATTAATTTTATTTTAAATATAGATACCAGAAATTAACAGATTTTTTAAATACCAAAAAGCATAAATATAGTTAGTTTGGATATTATTTCGTTTATTAAAAGATTAAAATCCATGCCAAACTTTTACATAAAAGGAACGCGGCAGGTAACTTCTTCGGTGTACTTACCGCAGATTTTCTTAGGATTGGTACTTTTTACCGTTATTCTCCGTAGTAAAATAATACTAAGCTCGAAAACCGTATGTGTCAGGTGTACATGCCGCGTTCCTCTTTAGGAGGGCAGAGTACTATTATTCATTTTTTTTTTTTTTATTTTGGTAGAATTGATCCTGAAAAAATTACGATCATCGAAATTTTCTTTCAGTTTTTTTCGATTTTTTTTAAGTTTAACCCCCCATTACTTTTTTGTTTTCGGGGGGATTACTTTCAAAAACAACAACAGGGGATCTTCCCCTCCTAGAACTTTATTTTTGCTGAAAATTTAAAGTCGATCGCATTATTCGTTTTTAAATTATCGTGTTCACAAAAATCGTGACATCAGACGGACGGACATTTGAAAAAAAAAGTTGCTTATTTTTTCATGAAACAAATTTATAACCAAGGGGGGTCCAAAATGATCAAAATTTGCGTTACGTAATACTTGAACGTTCCCGTATTATTCTAGCGCAGGCGCTGTGAATAATATAATAATAAAAAAATTAAAACTTTTTCGCTAGAAAATAAATGCGGTTTATTTTGTATGTTTGGCTAAGGACCAATACACGTGACTTTTAAATAATTAATTATTTTAAAAAAAAATTATTAATTATTTTTTATTATTTATTATAAGATGTCAATTAATTAACAGACTATTTAATTAATATTTTAATTGTTTAAGGTAATTACTACATGTAGTAATATACAGTGATTTACGTAAAAAATATTTAAAATAATTTTAAAACCACATTTTTCTGAAAGGTTAATATAATTTATTACTACCGGTATATAGTCCAGGGATATGAAACTTTTGCCATAACTGTGGCTCATCCAGAGGTCTGTCAAGTCTTTCAGGCAAAGAACTTTTACCTCAAGAAGTAATTTCAGACCAATGTTTATGAAGATGTCATCTTTTTGTTTGTTTATTTACTAACAGAAACGCGATACAGCTTTGTGGTGTAAAATGTAGATGTCGCTAGTCGACTTTCAGGCTACCTAGTAGAGATGTTGCGTAGTTTCCACCTTATTATAAATTCAAATCATTATCCTTCAATTAAAAATGTAAAAAACTTTATTGTGTATACTATAATTATGTTTAATAATATAGTATATTTAAATCTATTAAAATTAAACTACTAGTTCATATAAAACTCATACAGAACTAATGTTTCTTAAAATTTACAATAAAATATCCAAACTATATGTTTCCAATCGGCAACACTGTACCCCTGCCAGTCATTTTACGACATTAGACTGTGAGTTTACACATTCTTTCTCTCTCTCTTTACGCGTACTAAGTGTAAACAATAGTCACTCCCCACCAGCCCCTCACCGTAGTTGGTTCACGATTCAAACAAAGCATACGGTAGATTTAATCATGTTCCTTCTTGAGGTAAAAGTTCTTTGGTATAGAAGCAAAACCTATGTATGGTGGATTTGGTGTGTGGGTTTTAAGATATTAACAATTAAAGGTCAGAAAATGTCTATATTTGCTCATTTTTGCATACCAGTAAAAAAAGTTGAGTTTTTAAATGTCGATAGGATGATTTGTTGCTTAGAAAACTGCAAAAAACATTTTTACTTTTTTTTTGTTGCAAAATATCAATACTTTTTGTGTTATTGTTATTGACAAATATAGGAATTGGTAATTTATACTTTAATATACAAAGTATTATTATAAATAATTGATTTTTATTCAATTTTAGGTAAACAAAGTTGAGTTTTTTTAAAAAAGTGACTAACTTTGCCCCATATTAACCTAGAACAATCTTTTTTTTTTCTAAATTCGTGTAAGAATGCCAGCTTTTCGAATATGAAAAAATCATTCTCCCATATCTTCATTATTGTACGCTTATTATTATTGCAAAAAAAACATCTCTGGGATAAACAATTGCAATTTTGCAAAAACTCTTGAATAAATCGTTCTGAAATTTTAACCACCTATTGAGTACTATAAGACGCAACTTTTTACACAATAACAAAGTTGTAGGTTGATTTTTGCAAAATTGATTGTTTATTGATTAATATGCAAATTTTAATCGTTTTTTGCAGTTTTCTAAGCAACAAATCATCCTATCGACATTTAAAAAACGCCATTTTGAAGGTTTTTTAATTTCTCACAAGATGGTTACTTTGATTTTTGATAAAAAACTCAATTTTTTTACTGGTATGCAAAAATGTGCAAAAATAGACATTTTCTGGCCTTTAATTGTTAATATCTTAAAACATACACACCAAATCCATCGCAGCAAATAAATGGGTTTTGCTTCCCTACACCTGTATTACCTGAAATACAGTGGTAGCTCGGTCGAGAAGACTCTGGTCTTCTAACCAAGAGGTCCGAGGTTCGATCCCCGGTCAGAGAACAAAAATTTTTCAAATAAAAATTCCACCGTAACAATGTGCTTCGGAGGGCACATAAAGCCCGTCGGTCCCCCTGGATTAGTAGGCATCGCTACTAACTACCTAAAACAGGGTTAAAGATGCAACAGGCGCCGGAACTACCCACTACGGTGGGTCTCCCCGGTAATAATGCCATACGTTAAATAAATAATAAATAACCTGAAAAACTTGACAGACGTCTGGATGAGCCACAGTCCCCAACAGGGTATTTTTTTTTGCTCATATCCCTGGACTAATATTTCATTAAATAAAATGCGGTTTTATGTATTTTAAAAAAATAGAAGAATAATTAGTATTATTATAATTACCATAATAACTTTAATTATAATTATTTTAATTATAATTTGAGATTTAAATTTAAATACTTATTAATTATATTCCATTATCTTGTTTAAAAAAGAATAGATATAAGAATAATTATAATTATTTGAGATTCAAATTTAAGTACTTATTACACTATTCACAGCGCCTGCGCTCGAATAGTAGAGGAAAGTCGCCTAATTTCGGATACCATTTACAATGTATTCAATATTTAATACTCGGTATTACTTTTTGATATTTTTTTTATATAACCAGATACAACTTATTATAGCGAACCATGATTTATTATAAAAGCAATTTTATTACAGTTTATTTTTTCCAAAAAACACGGTTAAAAAAAATCAGCGCATTTTTGTGCATTTGAAAAAGGGCTCCTAATTTCGGAAATATCCGAAAAATTTTTTTCAAGAGTAGATCTGGATCCCATTGCTTATGTTTCTTGTTATTTCTTCACATTTAAGACGTAATTTAATCATTAAGCGATTTTCTACGAAATACTATAGGAACTATAATTTTAGATTCCCAATTTCGAATATCTTAGTATCTTAGGTAATTTTCGTTTTTTCAAAATTGTTTATCTTAGTTTGTTGTATCCTTATAAAAATAATAATTAATGGTTGGTTATCTTGAATAATAATTACCTTGCGGATATCCGAAATTGGGAATCAAATGCACAAAAATGGTCTATCCGAAATTAGGCAACTTTCTGCTTTTTAGATTAGAAATTTGTAGAATGTTTACGTTTTCAAATTGCTTAATTATGAATAGTGGATCAACTTAACTAACATCATAACTTACCCAAGACAGAATCACGAACTTTTATAACGATTATTTATAAAATAAACAAGCATAATAATGCAACTGAGCACAAAACTGCCATTTGCAATATAAACGATTTGTGCTGCCATTTAAAGGGGAGAAGCTCTACCGTTATCATATTACAGGACGGATTTAGTTTGACTTTTGGCTTCACATAAAAGTAGGTTTCTGTTTACCTTTGCAGACAGTATCTTAAATACACTACTATCCGAAAATTGGAAACCATCCGAAATTAGGCGCATTTCCTCTATTAAACGAATTTTCAAAATTTTTCAAAAATCGTCTTAGACAAAAAATTCTTGGATATAAATTTGTTTCATGAAAAAATAAGCAACTCTTTCCGATATAACGATTTTTTGAACTCATCGTGTTAGCAAGACTAAGACGAAGTCTTGCGTTAGTAAAAAAAAAAATATTGCTTTTTTTACATTTCTCGACGTTTTATATCCAGAAAAGATGATTACTTTAAAACAATCCGTCTGTCTGTCTCCGAAAAAGAAAATGTTATTTGAAAAAAAAAATGTTTTTTTTTTAACAAAAAATGTTTTTTGAAGAAAAAATGTTTTTTTAACCAATATTTTTTTAATAAACCTATGCCTACAGGGAACATTTTTATTTTTTTGGCAACTGTCCATTCCATTATATAATATTCACAGTAAATTTACCCAAAAAAACATTTTTTTTATTTTCTTTTTGCGAAAAACGAAAATTAAAAGAAAAAAAAAAAAAAACGAAAGAACGTCCAATTTTTTTTTAAATAACATCTTAAAAAAAAACGAAAAAAATTTTGAAAAATAAAATTTTTCAAAAAAAAAAAGAATTCTTCTTTTTGCGAAAAATGAAAAAAAATTGAAAAAAAATATAAATGATAGTTTTTTAATTGTTTAAAAAAAGTTTAACTTTTTTGTTTTTGGGGGGATTACTTTCAAATTGATAGAATTGATCCTTAATAAAAGTAATTTTTCCTGAAAAAGTTAGTTAATCAGAATTTTCTATCAGCTTTTTTCGATTTTTTTAAAAGTTTAATCCCTCAATACTTTTTTTGTTTTTGTTTTTGATTTTTCCTAATAATTTGGATTATTCATTATTAATAAAAATCCTGACATCGGACGGACGAAAGAATTTTTTGTCTAGGACGTTTTTTGGCAATTTTGGGAAATTCGAAACTACCGTATAATGCTATTCTAGTGCAAGCGCAGTAAATAGTACTGTAACAATTTTTTTTTTAATTCCGTTCAGGTGCGTTAATGATTCGTTGCGCACTCATGACACAGATTGTGACAGACAAAGTCGAAAACGTGACCGAAATCGACAAACCGTTTTTAACATGCCAGCCGCGATATTTTTTCTTCATCAAATAGCTGTGGACGATACTGTACAGGGTGATCATTTGAACATGATCCATGGATCAGGATATTTGCAGTGCACCGCAAATATCTCGCAAATACTATACTATCTTGTCATACGTCATTTGAAAGAGCCTATGTTTTGGTAAAAACAAAAATTAAATATGCCAACCCTTAACTTAAGGGTGCATGATTTTGTTTAAAAATAATCGGTACAGTATATTTAGAAAAACACTGCCCAATAAAAAAGCTTTCCCATTTTTTACCTCCGCGCGTGAAATGAATTTTTTATCGTCAGATTCACTTTCAGCAACCCCAATAATCTTCTTAGATCTAGCTTCAACTTCCTTTCAGAAACCTCGAAACCCCCTATTTACCAATTTTCACGAAAATCACCCCCACCCCTTGTGTTGGTTGAGTTAGTTCAGTTTTGTCGTACCCAAAACCCCTATATACCAATTTTAACGAAATTATTGAAAAAATTAAAAATATTTACCCCTCACCCCCGTTTTACGGTTACAGAGGGTTTGCACCCTCTGTAATCGTAACAAAATACTTATACACGTTTGCTTATAACCACTTTTATCCTCTGATGAATAATTTGGCTGAAAAATCGAAAATCCAATTTCACCCCCAACATGCCATATTTGAATATTTATAACTCGATTGTTATTAATATATTAAAAAAACGGTCCAAACAAATATTTTTGGAAATTTCCTTCCTAACAAAATTGGTCATATGAATTTTTATCATAAGATGCATATTTAGCGTGATAACCGCACTCACCCCTAAAATTCAAGATGGCGGAAACCCCTTACGCAAATCACTTGTTGAAAAACTAACAGAAGTGTTTCGTTACCTTCCACTACTACCCTATAAAACACCAGCCTGTGTATATTTATTGCAATTTTAACATAGGAATTCCTCTTATTCTTCCTATTTGACTGGACTATAATAATAAAGCAATTAAAAATTTGAATAAACATTATTATTAATTGTTTTGCAAAAAAAAATGTTTTGTTTGATATTAACTTCCGATTTTTTTTAACTAGTATTTAATTCGCTTCACAAAGTCATAAGGTTTTTATGTTAATTATTGGCTATTAAAAATTTTTAATTTAAATTTCTAAGAAGAATCAAATTTATGTTTAATTTGTACTTAACATTTTTAAAAATTAAATTAAAAATGTATAATTTTTAAATTATTATATAATTATTATATTACTTATTTCCTACTAGGGAGTTTCCAAATTATACACGTTGATTCATAAATTCAAAAAAAAAAATAAAGAATGATTCTGCATATTATTTATATATATATATATATATATATATATATATATATATATTAGGGTGACCAGGACTTACGAAATTGTTGGGGTCCCACCCCTCAAAATGGTTCCTTTAGATGACAGAACAACCCTGATTTTTTTTAGATTTTTAAAAAAATATTTGGAGGTCCCGCCCGGCGTTTTTTTAAATAGAAAATCATGTGAAGGGATTTTATTTTTTTTAGGATATAAAAACTTTGATATTGAAAGTTTATGGAACAAAAAAGTGTTTCTGGATAATAAAGGAATATTCTCAATTTTTATGTCCCTCTAAAAAAATAAAACGGATTTTTTATGAGGTAAAAATGGTAAAAATTGACAAATGAGGTTAATAAAGGCTACAAAAAACTGCACTTAGATTTTTTCCAAAGAGTAATTTTTTTCTATGGTATTCTCCAATATGTCTGAATTTAGGGTTTATACTTACTTTTGTTGAAAAAAAGTACAGGGTGTCCAAAAAATAATTAAATATCTCAATAAAAGTTAAAAAAATGCATTAAATTGCAATAAAATGTCAGTTTTGTAGAAAATAAATAAAAAATGTTTTCAAAATGCCTTGTAATATGTTAAATTATGTAATAAAACACATTAAATAATTTTTTTTTCAAAAAAAATGTAAGACGTTTATTTTTTAAAATCCGAAAAAAAATCGGCAACACCCAGTTATAAAAATAAATACATTTCAAAGCAATTTGTACATATTATTATGCTCTTTGGCCCAAATATCATCTCTTTAATCGAAATAAAGTGATTTTTTTACATTTTATGGAATTGGTGATTTTTTTTTGACATCCTGTTCTTTTTCTCGAAAAAATAAATATGGGGCGTTAATTGGTATCTATTCATGAATTTCTAAAAAAAATGACCTATGAGAAAAATTTCTAAGTAACCTTTTTTGTAGCATAAATAAGCTTCATACATCAATTTTTAAAATGTTTTTACCCTGGTAAATCCATTTTTTCATGTAAAAGGGTATTTTTTTTGTATATTCCCTTATTATTCAAAAATAAGTTCCCCTTCTAAAATCACCGGATTTCAATCTTTTTATATTTAAATAATAATAAAAAGGCTTAACATATTTTCTCTCTCAAAAACCCGCCGGGCGCGACCTCTATATATATTTTTTTAAAAATCTGAAAAAAATTGAGGGTTGGTTTTTGACCTAAATAAACATTTATAGGGGAGGGGACCCTAAAAAAATCCATTTTTTAATTTTGACTGGGCACCCTAATATATATATATATAATATATATACATATATTAAAATAGTATACCGGGTGATTTTCAGTCCATGGACACCCCCTAAAATTAGGTTGTTTTTAATCCGATCAAAGCATTTTTTTTATAGCTTATATTTCTTAATAATGTCTACAAAATGGCATAAAAAATAATTTTTGCACTTCCGGTTTCGTCGGAAAGAAAGTTAAATTATTTTTAAATGACACCCCTTGTATATTTTTTTATTTTTGGATCCAAAAAATAAATTTACATTAAAAAAAATTATTTAAAACCTTTATTAACATACACGATTTTTTTTATACACGGTGTATTTAAAATAGGGTCCGAAATTTTAAGGGGTGATTCTACATCAGAAAAAAAGACAAAGTTCCTATAAACATATTACGCCCCTTTGAAAGTGGCTAAAAAATTTTGTTTTTATTTAATAACTCGGGAACCCTTTAAGATATAGCAACGAGGTTTGCACGTGAACTAATCTTAATATGTTATTCTCATGTACTAATTTTTACCAGGGGCGTGCGAAACGGAGGGGGGCTATCTTATTTTTGTCCGAAACTTTTTTCTGTGTAACTTTTTTGTGATTTTATTTTTGGTATATGAATCCTCAGGTCAAAATACATAAAAAAGGTACTCTTTTTATAACACTGTAAACAATTCCATTTTAGGGGGTGTCCATGGGCTAAAACTCACCCGGTAACTCTTTATGCAGAATCATTTTTATTTATTTTTTTATTTCTGAATCAACGTGTATAATTTGCAGTACTCGGCGAATTTCCAGTACTCGCATAGGCGCCGCGTCGACTCTAGCGTTGACGCGAGGTTTTAAATATATACATTTTTAATTCTTCTTGATTTTTTTTTATTGATTCCATTTAAACGAGTAAGGTGGGAAAAAAAGTTATCGATAAATAAAAATTAAAAACTTTCTTATTCTTAAAAGACAAAAATCGAATGTCGGTTTTTTCTTTGAAAAACACCGATATATATATATATATATATATATATATATATATATATATATATATATATATATATATATATATATATATATATGCATATGTATAGTTAATATGAATAGTCAATATTGTTGTGTGTAACAAACTAAAAAAGTCCAAACTAGTCGTCAAATGTTTCGATTTAGTGACCTCATAATTCGGCAAAATTATTCCGTAAGCCTATGTTTCTGTGTTTATTTTTAACGTTGATGAGTCATAACTGAGTTTACACCGACTACTGATAATTTGGAAACTCCCTAGTAGGAAATCAGTAATATAATAATTATATAATAATTTAAAAATTATACATTTTTAATTAATTTAAAAAAAATTTAAGTAAAAATTAAACAAAATTTTTATTCTTCTTAGAAACTTAATTAAAAAATTTTCCTACAACCTAGTTAGTAGTTAGTGCGTATTTCCCATCCGTTGCCTATGACAACGGATGGGAAGTAACGATCAGCTGATTTTATATACCTGCAGTCAGAAAATTAGTAAAAGTCAAACACATTGACAAACTAATTTTAAGATAATTTTTGCGTTTTTTTGATGTTTAGGTGTTAGGTCGTAGGAAAAATAGTATACGCATCTCGACGCAAACCATTTCAGTGCACTTCGAGTGCACTAAAAACTAGGTTTGCGTACTCGGTGCGTAATATAGTATTTAAAGCCGATATTACATAACGTGTACGGAAAGTGACCTATTTCGCTAACGTCGCGAATGCAAGGAAAATACTTTCCGACAAGTTATGTACACTAT